>MEHQ01002031.1:254541-324793 GCA_008828725.1 Saccharina japonica | reverse complement strand
GGGGGGGGGGGGTATTTTCAGGGGGGGTGTGCTTTCTGCCGTGTCAAAAGGGTAAATCGGCGTTCTGTTCATCGTACGACATACTAGCACAGCTATTGCTACACGTAACAGAGCGTTCGGTACGTGACTGCCTACAATACGGTGCGTCGAATTAGGTAGCAAACGTTTTTATATTGCAGGTATATTGTGCATTGTAGCATTCACTTACTAATCGGCACGAGCACGGAGATAATGACCACGCGGAAGTCTACACATCTATCACACACAATAACTGCGGTGGTCTTACCGTCGCAGAGGTGGCCACCGTGTCGTTGTACGTTAGGGGGTCTGCGTTGTGTAGGCACCTTCAAGCGAAGCCAAACACGAGAGCGAGGGTGTGTCTTCGTGTCAAGAGTGTTGCTGTTATCCGTCGAATGCATGCTACGCTACGCCCCTTGAAATGGAATGCTTATTTATATTCCAAGTGTACACATCGTTAGGACACTACGAACCTGACTAATCTTCGATTACATTACGACATACACAGCATATTCTAAGTGCGTCGTACATTATTGAGAGGGTCTCGTCCAGCAACCAGGTGCGACACACTGCCGCCCTGGCTACTATTCTAGTGTAAGCTAGCTGCTCGCCCACCTGGCATCGTTGTGTAGATCAAGCAAGGTCGCCATATTGTCGGAAATGAGACCGCGATGCTCCTGCCCAAGCGCATGTGCCCCGCCCTGCCTCAAGTAGGTCTGCTTGTGGTGCCGGCAATATATATAGGCGACATGGGCATGGGAGTACACTGACGGGTAAATGTTGCGGTAAAGGAAATAGTTAGCTAGCCCTCTGTGCTGGTTTCATTGAAGGTCTGTATTTTGTTCAATACCCGGCTGTTGTGGTGGCTCTCCAGAGAGGACATTAATTAGCCTACATAGTGACGCCGAGTGGCTGCTCAAATCCTTCACGAGAGTTCTTGCTTGAGTTTCGTATCGTGCTCATCGGAGGTAGAAACTCATCGATTCACGCTAACTCAACGCAACATTTAATAACGTCCACCCCACCCATACGCACCACCTTGGTGTATGCTACTATGGAAGTGCATCATGTACATGGTGTTTTTGCCTTATAAGGGTGGTCACTTGGGAAGCTCTCTACCTCACCCGAATCTTGGTTTCGAAAAACACTAAAAGTTAAACCCGATGAACAATCCAATGGCCGAAGGATACAGTGAAACATGTTGCAACTACGAGAGACGTCTGGTCCAGGCTGGATTGCTTAGCCGGGCGGGGGTGCTTTCTACACTAATTTCAAGATATGGCAGTTCGACAATCTTGGGGTTAAGAAGCCGGACCATTCAGAAAACGTTTCAGCCAAAAACATGCCTCTTCTGTAATAGCACGCGTCTCCTTATGATAATATTTGGCTCTTTTGAGTTCATTTGTGTATGGTCTTGAACTCCAATCCGCGTTACGATAGCCGGCGAGCAGACCGACTGAACAGCTTGGAGCCGCAGGCGTCGACGTTGTTACGTTAGACCTGGCGTACGATTGCATACGTAAGTGCACCCCCGCTGTATCACACTGGCCGCGCTGACGGCGCCTGAAAGGCAGCGGGGAACGGCGGGGGCTGCGTTTTGCTTTTTGCTTTTTTAATAATATTTCACTACTCGTTTCGGCACCCGGGGCTGTTTAGAAACTCATCTTACTTGTAAAAACATAATCTACATGAGCAAAGAGTTAACCCAAGGACACTAAAAAAAATAATTATAATACAAAATAGAGTACAAGCGAGGAGGGAAATGTGAAATCGGAACCGATCACACCCGTTCCACCTCTCGCACAGACAATTATTGACTTCACGCTCACATGCTGGGCTTCTTCCCCAACAGCACCAGGTGCGTTGGACGTCCGATGGTAAGATGCTTGCACTTCTGCCGCCATTAGTCCGAGCGGAACCGTCGCCAGGAAGAACACGGCACTCACAGCGCCCCTCATCTACGAGGGAAAACACGCAGGCAGCGGTAGGGGCGGGTACGGGAGAAAACGCGCAAGAGCTTATAACAGGCCCGCATACGAGGGCATACTTCGTCTTCTTGGGCCACACAATTGTGGACATGACACAAGCAGTATAGTTCCCCAAAGTAAATAATCACGACATAACAGCAGTTCCATAGTTGAATTATCCTACATTGCAATCGGCGCTCTTGTAAGGAAATACACTTGGGCGAGTAATGGAGAAACTCCACGATTAACATCGGAGCTTTGGACGGGCACCTTGTTTGGTGAGGTCGATATGGGGGAAATCCCAGATACACACATATGGACACGGATGAACAAATAAATGGGCAGTTACTGAACGACCTGCCGCAGGCACTCGACAATGGTAATATAGGCAATATCACAGCAGGATCTGGGTGTACTTTGTTCCTCATTGTAGCGTCGGAAAAGTCCCCAAGAATTCACGCGTACACCGGCCGGGCTTGATGATGAGATGGAAATCGCAATACATGCCATATAAAAAAATACAACGGTAGACCACGGCAGCAAGCAGGAATACACTTACTTACTGTATTTGCAGTTGATCACAAGGCGAGCAGAAGAAGAGCGCTGTGGAGCGTTGCTAAGTATGCAGGTGGCAGAGAGTTGGGGGACTGTTGAATGTGCTTGAAAATACGACCGACATGATCCATTTTATATCAGAGAGTTCCATACACCGATGAGGCATTCTGTGTAAGGGGGACATCTGCGGATAATCGGCGAATAATTGCTTTGATTGGCGGCTAAATTGGTCGTGAAATTGAACGTTTATTGTCTGGCAGCTCGCTGGATGATGCCTTTTCATGTTCCGCCATCAGCTGTCACCCGAGACGCGCGCTACAATAGAGGTAGTGTGGCACGTTTTGGCTGAAATATTTTCTGAACGACGGCGCTCCTTAACCCAAACGATTTTGATTTTCATTCTTGCGTTGCAAAATTGTTCATTTTATACTTGGGGCCATGCTCTTGTTCATCGGGCAGCACTTTTATTTCCCTCCGAAATCAGTTCCTGAGTGAGGTATTGAGCTCCTCAAGTGACCACCCTTAGAAGGCAAAAAAAACATGTCGCACCTGCACCATAGCATGCATCTCGATGTTTAGGCCGAATCAGCTCGACGGCTCGGTAACAATGCAATATATAATTTATGCATGTGTTATCGCTGCCTTGAGTCGCCACGACGCGTTCCGGTCCCAACTATGCCCACCTTTAGAGATCGACCAATACACTAGTGAGCCAGTGATTTGCATTGGTGAGCGCGGGCCATCCCAGAGGGGATTCTCAGAAGGGGAGGGTTACGCGTCAAGCTCATGTCAGGTCACGGGGATGCTGGCAAATGGAGAAGGAACTTGTGCAGTATCTACAATTTTTAGTATATGATGCTACAGTACCAGTTGTTCGGTATGCCTGTCCGTAATTGGGTAGCGCGCATTCCAGAGAGCGCTTCAGCTCCACCTTGCCTTATAGGTATAGGGAGGCTGGGTGCCACAACCTGTGGAGCACTAGGTCTTGCTTCGCCTCGCGTCGCAACAAGCCGTGGCCGTCGCCCTGAGCTGCGGACAATTTCGAGTCGTTCCTCAAGCCGGCCCTCCCAGGGATAAGCAGCTTCTTCTGGCTTTAATACGGTTCAGAATAAGAAACACGCATTTTATTGGTTGATTGCAACAATGATGTGCGGCGGAATTCCACCACGACCTTCCATCCAGCAAAACAATACTGTACCACACATTCACAACAAATCGGCAGAAGCAGCAGCAGCAGCAGCAGCAGCAGCAGCAGCAGCAGGAGCAGCAGCAGAACAACGGGTGTCATTCCACGCCGAACTGCGGCCGTCGCACAATGCCGAGGCAGTTCTAACAGCAATCTAGCTTTTACGGGGGACCATAGTCAATAAGATCTACGATACACACAAAACACTGTATTTTTACCTTATTTTACTACAGTAGCTATATTTGGTCCTATTTACTATAGGCCCCCCGGAATGGCCTTACTGCTGACGTACAATTTTAAAGTAGACGCGTGCTACGATAGAGGAGGTATACCTTTGTTTGGCTGAAACATTTTCTGAATGGCGGGCTCCTTAGCCCAAACCTCGTCGGAATTTCATTATTGCGTTGAAATATGCTTCATTTAGTATGTAGTAGGCCGTTGGATTGTTCACCGGGTAGCGCCTCTCTCTTTCCTCCAAAATCAATGTGCAGGCTACTGCAGGTATAGTGCTCCTCAAGCGACCACCCTCAAAAACAAAAATGGCGCATCTCTACCGCAGACGCGTGCTACGTTAGAGGAACGAACGCTTTTATATCTGAAACGTTTTCTGGATGATCGGGCTCCTTAACCCAAATCCGTCCGACTTTCAGTGTTGCGTTGCAGCATTTGCCTTTTTTACCTTGGCTATGGGGTTATTGTTCGGGTAGCAATTTTATGTTCCTCCAAAAAGACTTTTGTTCACGAGGTTTAGAGCTCCTGAAGTGGTCACCCTCAGCAAAAAACGTGGTGCATGTATGTCCATCCGTAGCATGCGTCCGTAAGCATGGATGGGTCATTACAATTGTGGCAGCTGGTGGCGGTGGGTTTACATACATGTCAGACGCTTGCAAAGAAAGGAAGAGGTGGCAAGGTTTTCGCTGAACTGAAACGGTTTCGGAATGCGGGAGCCATTCCTTAACCTAAAATGGTCGGAAGTTCATTTTTGGGGTGCAACATTTCTTCGTTGTACACCTACATACAGTAGAGGCCGTGGGATTGTCCGTCCGGGTATATATACTCGTATAGCAGTTTGTTTTCCCTCGACAATATTTTTTTGGGTAAGGTATAGAGCGCCCATACTATAATCAAGTGACCACCCCCAGAAGGAAAATACGGTGCACTTCTACCTTAAGGTAGCATGCGTCGGAAGAGAGAGGCTGAGAGGCTGCTCGCTCTTTCAAGAAGATTGGTGCTGAATATTTCTTAGAGCCATCGGAGTCCTTCGTAGAGCCATCGCGGTTCCGCCACACCAGGGGAGGATAGGGTATCATCCCTTTATAAAAACTCCCTCCGCATCCCCACAGCTCCGACCAACCGGGGACAAACACGTCGTTACCCCGGGTCGGCACCGCCCCACACGGTGTGGAAACCCCACCACTATCGGCCGATCAATGCTTGATTCAGATTTAGGGTATGTCCAAACGGAAACGAAAATCGAAATAAAAAACGAAATAAGCTCGTTTTCGATATCATTTTAGCCGATTTGTCCAAATAGAAACGAATCGTGAACAGCAAAATTCAGGCGAAAACCCACCAAGAGCACAGCCTATGGGCTGTTCACAACTATGTACACATGCCGACAATCTAGCGTTCGGCAACACAGGACCACCAGACAAGAAGGCAGACGCGACGACAATTCGATACCGGGGGGTCGTTGGGCCTTCCATGGACGGGGTCGTGTGTCCAACATTGACGCCCCGGGACCAAAATTCAAATTATACTGAAAACGAACTTCCAAACACATTGTCGATGGCATCATGCTCAACCCTACTCAAATTGTCGGTGCTTTGGCTCGAACGCCGGGAAACAACGGCCCTAAAGCATCGGGGTTCGTGTTGTGGTTGGCCTGCTGGGTATTTACGGGGGATCTGTGCGGCTGTGTTGCCGTGCGATTCTGTGGGTTGCGTCCTGCGTGCGGCAGTCCTGATGTGACATTGTGACGTGCCTTGTGCTGACCAGTAGGACACGCTGAATTGTTGCTGTTCGTTCTTTCGTTTTCCTTTTCGTTTTTGAGCTGTCAACGTTTTGTTTTTCGCAATAATAGGTTAGAATTCGTTGATTTTTTCAGAGCAAAAACAAGGGGAACACGTTTGTATGATACCAGGGAACAATCAGCGCCCTACCTATTTTCATTTCGTTTGCGCTTTTCGTTTTCGTTTTTTTTTGGACATGCCTTTACGGAGCCAGCGAGACACCCGGGGACGATATAGTCCCATCCCTGGATCATAACTACTTCCATACATCTACAAATACAACGACCCGGGGGCGAGAACAGACACCCCCCGGGTATATTCCGCCCCCCAAGGAGGGGAAAACCCAACGACACTCTTGCTGATTTAAAGTGTGGCTGGGGCTCATGGTCGATGCCCCAGGGTGATAAGGCACTACGTCCGGATCATAAACCCTTCCATACATTTACGACTCCAGCAGACCGCGTAAAAAAACCAACATCCCCCCGGGCCGGTACCGCCCCGCGCTGTGGTCCTTACATTTATGTTGAAAGTGGTACATACATAAAGTACGAAGTGCCACAGATATTCACGAAAAAAGGGCGCAAATCAAACCGAGCGCCGCAAGTGCCTTGCTTTGTGCCGTCCGTGCTGCTGTTCTTACTCTTTCTCTTTCGGACACACTTGGCAGCTATACATACAGAGTGCCCAACATAGAGCAACATTGGCCACCATCGTTGCTGTCCTTTACCGTCATACACAGGAAGCGCTCTTGGTATTTTGATGTCGCGAGTTGTGCTTACTCATCATGCCGCGTTCTTGATCCATTTCTTGTTTTGTTCTCTTCTTCCGCGAGCGATGTATCCATATATATATATAAATATGCGTTTCGGCTACGAAAGGTGTTCCCGAATGTCGGGGGGGGGGGGGGGTCGACCGAGAAAGGATTGACATTATTTTTGTGAAATGTCCGGGAGTACAGGTTTGAACTGGGAGTCTAGAACAAGGGTACCCCTAACCCCAAACCTGACCACACTATTAGTGACCTGTGAAATTCCTGGAAATATCCTACCGGACAAAATGAAAATACTACTGACCACCCCCCCCCTCACAAAGTCCCCTTTTCGAATCTGAGGGAGACCAGCCTGTCACTCCCGTCATCCTCGGTGACATAATTGTATTATGATCACGGAATTATCCTGGTTATGTACTCGGCCAATGAGACGGAGTGTCATACTGAAGTATGCGTTCTGAAGATCCAATCGGATGAAAAGCACATAGTACTGTTGACATGACACGGGCAGGCGCATACATATATGTACTCGTCAGGTAGGTTGTTCGTGGTATGGGGGGGTATATGTATAGTTATGTTTGTGAAATTTTCGCACTTTTCGCAGCTTTTCTCTTCGTACGAGCACTTTTCGGCAAAACGCTAAGTACCCCGACACAGCAAGCCCGGCCGGACACATTGGTCGAGGTTTGGGCTCGGTCCGAGCTCTGTGGCTCGCGTGGCGGGCGCTCGAAGTTTTTTTTTCCGCGGGAGTGGATAAGCCGATTTCCCGGGCTTTCTGCATGAGGCCGTGTTTCGTACGTACGTGCCAGTAAATAATACCGTAATGTCCTGTTGTTTGCCCTGCTTTCACGGGCTGATCATGAGCACACAGGAGAGCCCAGACACAGATAGGCAACATAACATGTGCAGAGAGCACAACGTTACAACTCTGCCTAATAAACACCAGCAGGTAACACCGTGCGTGGGTGACACACCCATCTGCGCTGTTCTGCTGTGGCTTAGCTGTGTCTATCGGAGCCTGCCCCGTAATCCACCATCTACCTTTCAGTTGTCCTGATGTGTGCGACTGACTCACGCTCACGCTAGCCGGAAATGTAATGGCCTCTTTAATCCAATATCATACGAGTAGGATCTTGGAGTATACTGAAGCTCACCCCAGAAATCTACGAGACATCAGACAACACGCAACGAACACAAACGAGGTCACAGCCCCGCCTAGAAGCACAAGCAGCAGCAGGCGTTCCTGTGGCAGGTTCGCCGGGTACTGCTGTAGCTGTTAGTGGTTACTTCATCGGGGGCTTGCACATCCGTCATCAGCAATCACACCACACCTCTCTCTCTCTCTTGTGCGCTGCTGTCTGCTGCCTGCCTGTGCTTGCATGATGTATGTGTCGTGCGCCTGGCGCGAGTCGCGACAAATAATACTGTACCGGTATTTGGGCAAATCATTTTTGGTCATATAGTCAAATGGTCACCATGTCCGATTTTGAATGTGAAGGCTTGAGTTCGATCCTCATAGCGATGCATTTTTTTTGTTTGTTTTTTTTTGTATTATTTGTGCGTATAATATAACCCAGACCCCACATATATAAGACAGACAGCAAACAAAAACCAAGTGGATTTTTTTACGTAGGCAGGTTTGGTCGAGAGTTTCAGCCCCTTCTTCGGTGCATCCTTTTCTACTTCTTCTGCAAATACTATCCCACCACTACTGTTGTACGAGACCTGCTGTGTCCCATATGTCACGCGTGCGTGCGTGTGCGGTATCCTGACCTTGAGCGCCACAACAATAAAACATTGACAAATTTTAATATAACAAAAAATTTGGCGGGATCCTTAACAAATCTCTAACGGTCGAGTCAATATTAATGGTTTCATCATATTTCCGAGTATGTTTTATCCCCAAAAATGCAGGTACAGTTTTTTAAACGTCTGATTTTATGTATAGTACTACGCAGATATTTCATAACGTCGTACTTATATACTACCAGTATGCCATATGATATTATGCGTATGACACAATATCGCATGTTTTATATTAATAGTAGATTTTCGATTTGTCCTTGCGCCACTCCCCTAGGCACGTCCCGGAGGGGAACCTTGTAATTAATTAATTTTGCGAATGAGGGAGAAGAATATGAGATGCATTTAATTAACTAATTCTGTAAAAGGGGCAGGAAGTATTAAATAATTGTGTCGTCGACCGACGTCGCCGGTTGCACAGTTACGTACGTCCTGGATTTTTCCGCCAACGGGCTCTTCGTTCAAGGTATAAATCACCCACGACTTCGGCTTAATTACTCCCCGCACTCCAGCCGGCTGACAAGAGGGAAAATAATATGGAGGTGCATTCAATTAAACATTTCTGCAAAAGGGGCAGGAAGTATTTATGAATTGAGTCGTCGACCGACATCGCCGGCTGCACGGTTACGTACGTTATGGAATTTTCCGCCAATGTGCTCCTCGTCCGTGGTAGAAATCACCCACGACTTACTTCCCGCACTCCACCAGGCTGACACTTCGCGCCGTGTGCCTTGGCCGCTTCACGGATTCCGTAGCCGTTTGCGATGGGAACGATGCCGGTCCCCTGCAAGGCGTTGAAGGCGATGGCGCCTTGACGTACCATTCGCTTTAGGTGTAGGCAGTAGTAGGTGGTGGGCGACCTTTGGTTGGGAGGTTTGAATGAAGACGTCAGGCTTGTTGGTGTGGAGGAAGTCAAAACAGAGTGACAGATGGGGGAGGGGGGTGAGGGGTGCCTTCCACCTTCCACAATCGTCTAGCAAGTAACTATCCATATATGGCCAATCACTGCAAGGGAGGTATCTTATCCTCAATTGGGCCAATCACAAGAAGCGAGCAATACCGCTAGATCCCGATCGACCGCAAACGACAGTTCGAAATGTGTCACCGTATCTTCTCTTGCGTACGCGTCACCTTTGTGAATCGTGCTTGCTCTGCTTCCCATAGTCGTAGCGGTGACCTCCACTGTATTGTAGAGTCCAGCCAAACAAAAACGCGACACCAGGTAAATAAAACTTACACAAAAATACGTACATTAGCATGCCCAACCGCAAGTAAGTAACTCAACAATTTTACTACTACTACAGCAGTGCCCAAATCGCCGGTTGAGCAAGACTGCATTCGACAGTTCGGGCGGTTTGACCGTCTCTTCTGTCCCATACTTGTACGTAGCCTTCACGAATATACCTTTTGTTTACGCATATTACTGCGGTGGTCTCCAGTCACCAGCCACATAATAACACCATATCGAAGTCGCAGCAAAATACGGCAAATAAATGCAATGCCCAAATGACTCAACGAACTATCTGCTGTAGCAGGCTGTAGTCGTCATTAGCACATCCCATTACACTGGGGACCAGCCACTAGGCAAACAAGAACACGAGGCTGAACTCACAACGCATGACAGCGTTTATCAATATGGCGACACATCTACCGTTGCCGAAATTGTTGACAAATACTCTTGGTAGTTATCTCGCAACGCTAGTACCTGCTATTAATATCGTGTTCATCCTGTTTATCTAGACACCCGCGTGCTACTATTAATAGCACGTATCATACTGGAGCGCTAGGCTGTTTTGTCCATTGTGTATACTAGTCTGAGTTCTCCAGGTAAGTGCCTATCTGCAGTACTTCCGGGGGCACACGTCGCGATGCCAGTATTAATAGTGTGACTCCCTATCATGTACATAATTTCGCTGTATTCATACCACCAGAATATTATTTTTTGGCATTGCCGCAACTCTGCCGCCAGAGCAAGCTGTATAACATAATGGACCAAACTTTCCGCAACCCCTTTAAATCAACACAACATTTTCCTGCGGGACAAGTGACTAATTTTCCTGCGACACCCGGCCCCCGTTTCGTACATTCTCCAAAGCCTACGATGCAACGCCATTTTTTTTAATTAATTAATACTAATTCAAGTCATTAATTACTTTTCACCTTTGAAGGACACGATATAACGTTGTTGTTGTTCTTACTAATTGCCACTAAAGATACCTTATAGGTACAAATAAATAATGCACACTACAAAAACCCAAGTAACTAATTAATTAAAAACTTAATCCAGGTGCTTTTAAGTTTTACTCCATAACCTGTCCTCACACACCTCTTCTTATATGCCATACATGGCTACAAATAGTAGAACCACTATCACGTAAACTCGTCGGAACACTATAGTATACCTGGTACGTTTATTTCAGACTGTTTAATTTTAATTTTAATTTTTTTTTTAAAATTAGTTCTTCCCCCACAAATAGACACATACTTCCTGAATTCTACAGCCTCAGATTGTGTCCCCCTCATACGGGATGTACATCCTACATGAGGACATATAAAATCCGTAAGTACGCGCGATCGAAGTATTACACTCAGCTAGCAAAGATGAGCTTCGACGAAATCCTCGAGCTCACAGCTGTTGTTTTTTTTTTATTTTTGTAATATTAAACCAAATAAGTTGTACGTTGTACGTGTAATGGTAGGAAGGCCGGTAATTGCCTCATTTATAGGTAACTGGTCCGTTTTCGTATCACTTGGATGGCATATTCCGGGTATTAATTAAAGTCGGAAGGGACTCGAACCCCTTCCGGGCCAGATGCCATCTGCCTCGGGGATTAATAAAAACTGCTTCCGTCCTACGCTCGTTTCTGCCAGAAAGTGAGTAACACCAAGGATTCTGAATAGACAAACCTGCAAGGGGATACTCTTATGTCTCACCCAGTCTTATCACATGTCATATACGATATATATACGCGTATATCATTATTTAATTTTGACACAAAAGGGACACGATATATTTAATCCTATTTCAAGACAATTAATTCATTTTGACACAACAAGAGGGACATGATGTATCGTACGCGGCTGTGCCCAATCGTATTCCGGCATTACTTCTGCTGTCGTCGTTGTCAAATATTTTCAACATTATTGTGTATATTAAATTTATTATTTCGTACGGTACCTATTACCTGGTATATATTATAGTTATTTGTCGGGCTGTGGGCCACGTGCCAACCATTGAACTAAGTGAAACAGCCCGTCTGTGTGACATCATATATTACCCCGATGGCGGGACGACATTAATTTGGTGACGAAGATGTCGCCGTTGACGCAAGGAAACTTCTTTGATATTTCTTCGAAGCATCCAGCAAAATCGGGTGGTGCTGGCAGGTCTACATCAAAGATGTCAGGAGACATGTCAAGATGTCAAGCTGTCTGTCTGTCAAGGCTGTCTGTCAAGGAAAATCCAGCTGTCTAGACATATGTCCCCTACCCCCCTAGCAAAAAAGCCTCCTAATATGTGTGGAAACCCCTGTTTTTTATTTTTCTGCGCGGCTATTTTACTCGTGTGAGGCCGACTCTTATGGGTTCGGAATCCAAAAATGATTTTTCAACATCTTCGCAGGCTTTTTCGCCCGGGGACGCTAAAAAATGCCCCCTAATATCTCAACGAGCCCTTGGTCCATTTTCGAGAGGGATCTAGTGATATTGGCCGATATAGCAGGCTCGAATTTCCAATGGATGGCCAACTCAGGCTAATTGGCCCTGTTTCGATTTTTTTATCGAAACCGGGTAAAAAATACGAAACAGGCGGCCTGTTTCGATTTTTTTATCGAAACAGGGTCAGTTGGCCATCCGTTGGAATTCCGAACCTGCAAAATCGGCCAATGCCACTATATATATTCCTCACGAAAATTGACCAATGGCTCATTGAGATAGTAGGGGACGTTTTTTAGCGTCCCCGGGAGAAAAAGCCTGCGAAGGTGTTGAAAATTCCTGTTTTGGATTCCGATCCCATAAGAGTCGGCCTGATGTGAGCTAATTTCTAACAATCGATATTCTACAGTTAGTTCAATTCCAATATTTTCTGTAGATCGGACTCGGAAATATAGTAAAATGCCGAAAAAAAACAAAATACAGGAAAACAGGTTAATTTATACATTATGGTCAGGCGTTTTTGAAACATCGGGAATTTTTCATAGCGTCCCCTGTTTTTTGCTGTCAAGGCTGTCTGTCAAGGCATTTGCCTTGACGCCGTCTGTCAAGGGGTGAAAGTGCTGTCTTCCGACATCTTTGGTCTACGTCGTACATACGCGTAGCATATTTGTTTTTGTTCAGGCAATAGTATAGAGCAAAGAGTATAGAGCCTTTTCTCCCCCCAGGGAGCAGAACCGATCCGCGCATCTGTGACAAGAGACGAGTACGAGAGGACAACTCGCACGGTCGCTTCAGAGTAGTAGTGCTCGCTCGCGTTCCAACCGCACAGCAAATATCATACACATCATCAGCAGCACGTATCGGAGCAATACGGAGGGAATATCCCCCTTTTGCTGTCGTGTCCCCATCAGGTGAGCTTTATTGGTGGTCTCTGCTTTTTTTCTATTTCGGTGCCAAGCGCTAACCTTATTCAGTACCTCTGGGACGCCTATGGAGCCAGGTACCAGATATAATACTGCTGTATGTGGTAGTACTAATGTATGCCTACGAAGAAGAACGAGCCTTCGTACTGAAATCGTACTAAAATTTAATTTTGACAGGTAGGTGTTACTACTGCTGTAGCTGCTGCTACTGGTTGTGTGCGGCGGGTTGACTACCCCAGCGCGAAGTTCCCGTCCACCTCTGCTGTGGCCTGGCCTCGCGGCGATCGGCGTAGTAGATAGACAGCCTGGGTACCACGACACCGCGCTCAGCTCGTCTCTCTTGCTCCTGTCGCTGCTGTCTGGCACCCAATAGTTCTTGTTGAAACTGAGTTAGGGCTTCTTGGACCTGGGTTTGGGCGCCCAATACCTACCTGTGTTTCGTCGGCGCTGAAAATAATGTTTCACAACAAACAAGCAATGCTACGAGTACGAGTACCACTCGAAATGAACGAAGCACCTTCTTTCAACTCGCCGACCTTCCACCCAGTGCCAAAGTGCCAAACCCCTGCTCGCCAACACCACGAGTAGAGCCCCGTACTATTACCTATTAATATATGGTCTTCTTCCTTACTGTCTCAAACCTTCCAACCTCTGTCTCTCCAGTTCAACCAACTGCACCACCATGGTGGTCAATGATACTGACTTGATAAACCTTTCCCCATCCCCTCTAGCAGTATCATGCCAACAATTCAGTACCTCTCCACAAACACCAGATTTCTTTGTTCCACTTCGGGGCCTTACCGCAAGCGTTTTGGAACTCAGCTTGTAACAGCCGGTTTTCCGAATTGAGAATTGTCTTTCCGATGGTAATGAAAATCGAGTTTAGCACTTTGTTATTGTGTAAGAGTTACTATAGTTGTATTTCGCTCACGATCAAAATTTGACCAAGAAAATAAGTTCCTCGATGGTAGGTATCGATCCACGAAAAACAAACGAAATCAACCCTGACAGGCTCGAAAAATCAAGATTTTCTGGGATCTTCGATATCTTGAGACTGCCGATGCCGATTTCGTTTTTTTTTGTCCTTGTCATCGACGGGTGTCACAACTGCCAATAGGGCACGTACAGTGAAAAAAATGACTGCGAGGGAAGTACATCTCTTACAATTAAAAACCAATTTTATCGATTTTCATTATCATCGGAAATAAGGTAATTAATTCTCAATTGGGAAAATCGGCTGTTTTGTTGATATTGATAAGGGGGGGAATTCACTATGGTAAAAAAACACAGAAGAAGTTATTTGAAAATTCCAGGGGAACGACCCCGGGTATAGTTCTGTACGTACCCTACATAAAAAACAAACTTGTAAATATTAAAAATGAATGACAAGTACATGATCAGATTACACAAAGATTACACCACCAACGACCACACAAAGGAACAAGCCAAGGCCTCCCGGGGGGTAAGAGATACGCGTGGTCAGGAGACCCCAAACACGCACGCAGCGTGATGGGGGATTGGCCATGCGTATCGCTGTTACTCACTGCTCTTGCTGTTAATACTGATGTACGTACAGACAGGTACTACTGCTGTAGTTGCTTGATAACATCGTTTGGATATTACGGGGGATGATAGTAAATAGGTTATTCATACGAGCTGGTTCCAGCGACAAGCGTGAGATTCCACCTTCGGGCAATAAAAACCGGAATCCGTTAATATTTTCAACACTAAAGATATCCACATGCCCGCATGAACAAGGAGAACATATCGCTGAAGAGATTTTTGGCGTACGAGTTGTAGTTCGCGAGATGTGGACATTTTTCGTATTACTTGCGGAGGCGTTGTTGCATAGGGGTTGAAACTGTCTATACTAAACTTCATATAAATCGTATTTAGGCCATAAAGCAGCCAATACGTCGAATAATTCGACACGAGAAGTGTTGATATGATCGTATAAAAAAGGGGGAGATGTTTGTGACATTTGTTTTGTTCTGCGAAACATGCAAGGCTGTTATATTTACCGCCTTCCAAAGTACTAGACTTTAACATTAACCGCCGGGAACAAATTTCGAGTACTTTCACGGGAATCATTTTTGCACTTTGGTTTTTGAGAGTTGGAAAATGAAAATTAGCATGGTTGTGCGTCATGACAATATAAAAAACTGACCGCTGGTCTTTTTTAAGTTTTTGTTTTGTCCGGGAATTAGGGAGGGTTAAAGTTGCAGAAAAAAACCAGAAAAAAAGGAAAATGTATCTCAAGAACCAAAACAGTAAAATAAAATAAAACCAGCGGTCAGTTTTTTCACATGGTCAGACCAACTATTATCATGACGCACAACCATGACAAATTTTGTTTTCCAACTCTCAAAAACCAAAGTGCAAAAGTGCGAAGAAGGGATATTTTGGGTGTCGCTGGAACCAGCTCGTAGAATAAAACAAAGAAACAACTCGTACTCGTACCGTAAGATATACATGTGTTTGTGTGTACCGTAGGGACTATCTACTATTCATATCTACTGTGATCCCCGGTACTGGTCGAGTTGCGATATGTATAGCTGTATACGAAGTTTAGTTCACAGTACATAGGTTCTGCAATTTTCTCGTATTTTTTTTCGGTAAGTACTGCGGTTCAACTGAAACGCCACACGTTGCGTCCTCCATGCCGCAGGTAACAGGTACTTGAACATCACACATGTTGGTGCGGCATACTGACCGCGTGTAAAAACAGCAGAGTAGGCCATAAGAAAGGCATAAAATTGCCCGGCATGTCCATGGGTACAAATGCAAATAATACTGATGTGTTTTTGTTATATGTTTGTTCGGAACGAACCAGTTCCAGGTACAGTTAGTTACTGCTGTAGTACTCCAAGAACTGCGCGCAAAGTTCAACGAACAAGATTAAGATTGCATCGGATAAATATCAAGTAAAATTCAACGCCAACGAACGGTTGATCGTGCACTGAATATTTACCGCTATACAGCAGTAAGTCATCACGAGGCAACGCAATACAACAATTCGCACTTGTGTCGCACTCTTAACCCCTTGACCCATTCAGAACTGAAAAACCTACCCCACACTAATTCCATGTCGTTTGTCCCCAGATATGCGCGACCAGATCTTAACCCTTATAGGACTGGAGTCCCGTTTTGGGGACGAATTACTTAGAATTAGAGTGGTTTGTCCCCACAACGGGACTGCAGTTCTAAAAGGGTTAAGGGCGTAATAACTGTTCACACATACTATGGAACAAACTACGTGGAATGACTGTAGTGTCGGAAAAAGTTTTTGCGGTTCTTAATAGACATGATGCGGACTTTTTGCACACGCCACATGTGCTGTGAGTCCCTGTCGATCCTCTAACGAAAGGTAATTTTTTGTATCTGTTTATTTTCCTGTGTCGTTCAAAAGCGTCGCCCGTGTCGTGCACGCCTTCTTTCGTAATGCTTATGCTTCCGAAAGCAATTGCCTTCCTCCTGCGATTTACCCAGATCATGTGAACACCCAAAACCTGTTGAGCCAGGGGCGCAAGCAATCCCTCCCCGCCCCCGAGATGCATGGTTGACCTAAACCAACGCAAAGCGAGTTGAATTCGCACATGTGAGCGATCGTTTATCAGCGCTCGCCTGTTCCACAACGGAAAGGTTGTCGATACCGCGCACGAGGCGATGTTTTGGAGCGATCGCTTATCAGCGCTCGGCTGTTCCAGCACGAAAAAGCTGTCAATACTGAGCACGCGGCGGTGCTTTCGAAAAGGTTTGAACGACAGACGTCGGAAAAACATTATTGTGTTCGACTTTACCAACCTTATGTAGTGGTACATAGGCTTGGAAGGCAGGGAATTTCCTCATCAATAGGTAGTTGGTCCGGTTTCGTATAGTTGGATGGCATTCGTATTCGGGATATATAAGATCGACAGGGCCATAGCTGAAGCCCTTCCGGGCCAGATGCCATCTGGCTTGGGGATTAACAACATCTACGTCTCTTCTACGCTTGATTCAACAAGAAAGCGAGCAACACCAAGGATGATTAATAGACAAACCTGCAAGGGGATACTCCGTGTCTCACCCAGTCTTATAACACTTACCATTGTCGAGATAACGAGCGCTGAAAAATGATCACACCCCTGCGCGAGCTCAACGCTCTTTCGTGGCAGTCCAGCACATATAACTTGAAGCTTTGGTGGGTTGTGTATGGTTGTGGACAAACACCAAACGCTAAAGGCAACGATTTGTTGCGGACACAAAACATACGCATATATATATGTATCAGGTGCTCCCTTTATCCCCTCGGTGTGTCGACGAGTGCCCATCACATCTATCTGTACATCTGCCCCTCGTCATGAAATTCAATCACCTCCCACAACCCCTTGCATTTTCGGTAAGGTGCACAAAGAGAGCCCCGCTTGTGGTTTCTGCGTCGAGAGCGCTGCACTCCTGTTACTACTCCTGGTGCCTCATCGCGAATATCACAGTATAAATACGCTGGTGTGAGTGGGACCCATATGCCGCATTCCTTCGATGGGCAGTGGCGAAGACGGCGGATGGCGGAAGGAGAAATGCGAGGACACCACAGCAGGACAGGCGCATTGACACAACGGTTGTCCGCGATGATGGCGAGCAGCTCTTTGGAGGGATCAAACCCAAGTAAGGGCAACCCTAGACAACTGTGACGCCTCACTTTTTGTTTTTCTAAAACCCCGGAAGCGAAACACAAGCAATCCTGTGAAACGATTGTTTATAGCGCTCCCGTTAAACCAATACCAGTATGTTAGTTCACGAATATGATAGCAGTGACAAGCTTTCGATATAAAACATCGAATTACAGGTAACCTTGCTATCTAAAGCAGGGTTCCTGCAACTGCTCTCGAAGCTAGTTTGGCGTCCATCCAGCTCGAACTGTGCATAATACACCTCTGAACATAGGATAACGTGTTTATGTAACGTGCTGGACATGCTTGTTTTTATCTGGTGGAATTGACGCTGTCATCTGTCTGTTTCTCGGGCGGGTACCTGTCGGTAGGCCTGTGGTTTTTCGAACACAATGGTTGTTGTCCATCGACACGCTGGGTATCCTACCTGGTATATATATCACACTCACAACGCCAGGTTCCTCCGTTTACGATGGATACCTACGGAAGATGCAGTCCGACTTGTTTTCTGGCGCTAACTGCTTTTCCTCAACCTCTCGATGGCGGTAGTTCAAATATGTCGGTATCCATCCATAACTGATATGCAGCGTTCGCTTAATGGACCCAAGAGGAGATAGCGCGTTCCTTGGTATGTAAGATACCAGTCGTGTCTCACTCCCGCCCGCTTACGGTACGATACGATATTTGCACACATGTCGCTCTGCGCACAGCTATTTTCCGACAACGTTTCCAAGCGGCGGAAGGGTACACAGGCCAGGGCAGGGGATGAGTTGGTGAATCGAACATCGTTTCAACCAGAAGTAGCAGCAAGCGTTGAATTCCTATTCCACATGGGCCATTTCTCGAATGCGTAAGGCACACACACACATTCATGTTGTTACCGACCTGCCGTCCCCCTTTCCGCCACCCCGTGATGCAACCCTCTGCTGACTACCTCAACAACAATTTTGGTCAAGGCAATTTGTCTTCGGATGCCTTGACCATAGCCCTTAACCACGAATACGACGGAGAGCAATGGTACGTGTCAACGAGGAACCTGCAGATGGTGTGCTTGGACCTGTGCGTGGTCTGCCGGGATCTGGCGATGTCTCAGGTCATCGTCGCCGCTAACACACCACGCCATCTATGGCTGCGCCGCGAACAACAAGGCCTCCAGAACAAACGGCGTGCCTCGCGCGTTCCGGCACTGAAAGCGAGATCCATTTTATGGAGGTTACCCCCAACCTGTATTTCAGACGGAGGCAATTTTTGTCCCGAACGAAAACACGGTTTCCTCACAACAGGCATACGGCGGTTACTACGCTTGTCGGAGGGCAGCGACAGCACAATGGAAACCTGGTGGCCGGAGACACTGCGGGAGATGACATTTGGGCCATCGTTCAACCATCCATTAGGCAAGATCACGTGGCCAGCTTCCCTGGAGCGTTTGACGTTCGGCCGAGACTTTTGCCAGAGTGTCGAAGATGTGGCGTGGCCGGCATCGCTAAAACAGTTGGCGTTCGGTTTCTTCTTCGATCTACCCATCGACACGGTGGTGTGGCCGAGTTCGCTGCAACGTTTATCCTTCGGAGATCGCTTCAACCAGCCACTGGATCAGGTTGTGTGGCCAGCTTCACTGACACATCTGAGATTTGGGGCTTCGTTCAGTCGACCCATCGACAAGGTGGCCTGGCCGACGTCTATGGTTCTTATAGAGTTCGGGAATTGCTTCAGTCAACCTGTCAACAACGTCACGTGGCCGACCTCTCTGCATCAGTTGACGTTTGGTGACCACTTCAACCTCCCGATCGAAGGAGCCGAATGGCCGACCTCTCTACGAAGTCTGACATTTGGGAAATTATTCAACCATCCTATAGACAAGGTCCTGTGGCCGCCCTTGCTGCAAGATTTGATATTTGGTGATGTCTTCAACCAAGCCATTCAAGCTGTCGCCTGGCCGGCCTCGCTGCGAAATTTGAGGTTTGGAGCTCACTTTGACCAACCGGTCCAAGGGGTCCAGTGGCCGGTGGAACTTCAGCATTTGGTCCTCGGCGACAGCTTTAACCAATCGCTCCGGGGTGTCGTGTTACCAAGCATGCTGGAGCGTTTGACGACTGGTATCGCGTTCGACCAACCAATGGAAGACCTCGTCTGTCCGCCCACATTGCAAGATATATCTATTGGGGCTCCACTCAAGAAAAATAACCAAAATGTTACGCGGCTTACCATGCCTTCTAGGTGCACGATTGGGCCTAGATTCAACAAGTCCGTCGACCGAGTTGTGTGGCCGGCGACGCTCCAGCGACTGACGTTTGGGGAGTCGTTCGATCGGCCAATTCAAGACGTTTTATGGCCGACGTCGATGGTTTGTGTGACGTTTGGAGCTTGCTTCAATCAGCCAGTCTCCCGGGTGGCGTGGCCGTCCTGTCTACGGCATGTGGTGTTCGGTGAACGCTTCAATCACCCGGTAGAGAGGTTGCAGTGGCCTACACGGCTGCAGCATTTGAAATTTGGCACTGACTTCAACCAGCCAATAAGCAGCGTCTCGTGGCCGTCGTCGCTTGAGAGTTTGGTGTTCGGCGATAATTTCAACCAACCAATCGGCGAGGCCGTGTTGCCGGCCTCTCTGCAGGCTTTAACGTTCGGGTCTGCCTTTAACCAGCCAATACAACGAGTCATCTGGCCCGTTTTTCTCCAGGAGTTGAGCTTCGGGACCGGCTTCGACCGCCCTATCCATAAGGTCGTGTGGCCAACATCCCTGCAGCGTTTGACAATGGGGGCTAGGTCCGACGAGCCAATCCAAGGCGTAGTATGGCCTCCTCCGCCGAAGAGTCTGATGTTTGACATCACCCGCGGCCAGCTAAGCCAGACTGCCGTATGGCCAACCTCGCTGAAGAATTTGACGTTTTACGTCGACTACAAACGGCCTATCAACAGGGTTTCGTGGCCGGCTTCGTTGCGGTACTTGACATTCGGTCCATCCTTCAACGAGCCAATCGGCGGCGCGTTGCGGCTGACCAAGTTGCGCAGTATCGTGTTTGGATTTTCCTTCAACCAACCTGTAGATGGACACGTGCTGCCTGTCTCGCTGACACGTTTGGCGTTTGGATATCGTTTCAACCAGCCTATCCACATGGTGTCGTGGCCGCCCTGCCTGGAGAGTCTGATGTTTGGGCTGGACTTCGATAAGCCAATCCATCAAGTCGTTTGGCCGGCCTCACTCTTGCAGTTGAGGTTCGTCTCGCGGTTTAACCAACCCATCAACCAAGTCTTGTGGCCGGCGTCGCTGCAAACACTAGAGTTTGGGTTCCGGTTCAACCAAACGATACACAACGTGGCGTGGCCGGTGTCTCTGCGGCATTTGACGATTGGTTGTTCCTTCGCCCAGACGGTGGACGGGACCACCTGGCCAGCTTCGTTGCGGAAGCTCACGGTTGGTGGGGTTGACCAACCTATCCGTCAAACCGCCTTGACCCAACCAAGTGATGAAGGCTGACGCCGTGGGGGTGGCGTGGGAAACCCAACCCCCTCACCTAGGGTGTGTCGATGTGGGTATGGTGCGCTAGTATAATCTCTGTGTTGTGCGCGATCGTTTGCCTAGATGCGCAGATTACGCGGCGTAGTCGCAGCAGTTCTCTTGGCACGTGCTTCGAGAGGGGTACGAACAAATTTGGGTCGAAACATGGATGACTGATACCGTAGAGGTCCTACACGGAGGGCCTACCCCGTTATCCCATCCGTGTCTTCGGAGTAATGCCACCTTATAGGGGTGACGACTTATCTTCTGAGATTATCACATGTTTAGCTCTGTATATCTCGCCCGAACCATGATTTCGAAGAAGGTTATTGGCGCAAAACGCCCGGGCAACTTGTGTATGCGCTGTGGGAGCTAGTCCTAACACAAGTGTGCGAGCAAAAGTGTAATTCTAGCCGGTAGTTACCCACTTGAGAAGTGTAACCGGTCTAGGATTTTTGAGCCTATAATATATATAATTAAGTGGAACCCCCACCGTGGGATGAGTCGTAGCACAATGGTGTTCGTTGGACACATACAGCAGTGGGCTTACGTCGGGTGCTACGATGGAGGTATACCGTTTTTTGGCAGAAAACATTCCTGGATGATCGGGCCCCTTAGCCCCAAACCGTCTGACGTTCGCTCTTGAGTTGCAAGATTGTTCAATGTATACTTAAGTCCATGGTATTGTTCATCGGGTATAAACACGTTTTGTTTTCGTCGACACAAAGTGTTCGGGTGAGGTATAGAGAGCCTCGAGCGAAGGGGCTCCGACAAATACATGGCGGAGCTCTGCCTTAGGGTAGCATGCGTCTGACATAGGATGGTCCATCGGGTAAAGCCTACGCCTTTCTTAACCTCGGGATTGGTTGAGGTATACGTGCATAGCTCCTCAAGCGAGGACGCTCGGAACGATTTGTTGTTTCCTCTTGTCATCGTACCAGGCGTTCGTAGTTCCAGGAAAAAAGGGACCACTGCTGGGAGGTTGCTTTTGATCACGCACACCACCGCACACAACGTTGTGTGATGGGTCGTGCTGCTCATGTCCGAATTGCACTCTGAGCTTGGTCGACGAACATACTTTGTCTATGGACCGGGCGTTGTCACTTCCGGGCTTGCCGTTGACAAACGCGTGAACAAGCTAAGGTTGCCGTGGGTGGTCTGGACGAGAAATTCTTCCTTCGGTCGTTCGTTTGCGGAGGTATTAGACGCAGTCGCGGGGCCAGCCGTCCCTTGCGACAGGATTCGTTGGGGACACGCTCACCGTATACCGGGTTCTACATATATGAATTGTGTTGTTTGGTTGTTTCGTAAGGCGTTTAATTTGTGCGGGTACTGCAGCAGTTCAAGACGATAAATGGTTACTTCGATCGTCTCTCTTCCGACGTTAAATCGGACACTTGCGTCTGACCAGCGTTGCGAAGTACACATGCGGTTGAGTGTTTCATCAAACCGTCTTTGTTTCGGGGCACGATTACCGTACGGATACATGGTACAAACTATTGTGCTGTTTCGAAGTTCGTAAGGCGTTGAATCGTGCTGTATTCGGTGAACCAATGGCAGTTTGTGCCGCTGGCCGCTGGTGCCGAGGAAAAACCAATTCGTTTGCGAGTGGAGAGAGGCTTACAACGGCCGTGGAGTTCCATCGTGCGGCTGGCTTCGACCGCTGAGTGAGGCAAGCGCTTCCACCCTGGACTAACTTTGAAGCGTTGCTTTTGAGGCCTTGGACTGAAAACGGGCTCTTCTGAGTCAATCTGTGCGAGACACGTCGGTGCGTGCGTTCTGGTCTTCTGCCTGGCCTATTGGCACCCATACAGCGACGATGCTATTACGGGGGACCATAGTCAGTAGGACCAAATTAAGTAAAAATAGGTAAATATGTAGGTTTTTGTCTATACCGTAGGTCCTATTTACTATGGTACCCCGTAATAGAAAACGTCGCACACACATAAGCACAGTCGGCGCCGGCTCTGGGCTTCTTCGCCGCCCTGTACGTTGAACTACGCGTCCGTGTTTGCTGCTGGCGGTGGGTCGCACAAGGGGCTGATGGCCCTTCGGTATAGCTAGTGTTGATGAGGGTGTTAGGGTTAGACCCTAATCCTCACCCTAAGTGGTGTACCGAGCTCCTCATGTCATCATGTCAGGAGCCACCGAAACTCGAAGATCTATCCTTACCGTCGCGTGCATCAATCAACTTGAGATTAGTGTGTATATAGAGTAAACATCTGGTGCTAATACTCGCGGATACTCTCTTGACCTATCGGTGCATAAAGCTACAGAGTGATTGGCTGGTGGTTGTTCTTTTTTTCGTGTCGAGCACACGTACCCTCGGGGAGACGCATGCCATGGTAGAGGTGCGACACATTTTGTTTCGGAGGTGTATCCACTGAGGATCTCTACACTAATAGTAAGTCAAAAACGCTTTTGGGAGCGGGGGGGAAAAGTTCTACCCGATGATCAATCAATCCTCTTGGGCTGCTGGAGTACCTCTTGGGCTGCTTGTCTCGCCATCTCTAGCACTGGGTCGGCGGTTGTGGGGTTGCCGCTGCTCCTAGGCTCCTTGTCCTAGGCTTGCGTACTCTCCTTCCTTCCTGCTTCCTCTAGTGCACTCGTGGCGACTGCTTCCTCCTTGGCTGCGTCGAGCTCATGATTAACGTGGTCTGTAATATATTGTTGCATGATATGCTGCTCCTCGACGGTGAGCGTGTTAAGGATGACAAATCTATGGTGCTGCACCTTGTGCCCGAGCTCCCGTGAATATATGTCAGGACACTAGCGTAATGGGTCAACTCGTGCACCGGGTGCGTTCGGGTGATGAGAGGGTGGGGCTTGCCATGAGGCGATGGAGAAGAAGAAGAAACCAGGTATCAATTATTGTAGTGAAAGAAGAGGGCCTCTCATCAATTTCCCCCGTGACCCTGAAAAGGAATCCAAATATAATTTTATGCAACCCCTCGGGGAAACACAAATCCCGCCGCGATCTCCGTAGATATAATACCGTTACAAGAATCACGCGATTCAGTACAATGATGTAACCAGACTTTCGTTCGAGCAAATCCCACACTTTGTGAGTCGGGCAAAAAAAAGGAAAATACCCCACAGGTGAAACGAATAGGCCATAAAAAAAAGAAAACGAATGGAGGTTATGGAAATTGAATTTACGTAGTACTAGGTGGCAAGCCCCAGCGCCTAAGGTATGCCTTAAATAATATCTTGTAGCACGTTTTCAGTCGAGTCTTGCCTTAGACGCTGTTTCGTGTCTGAGGTGCCTTACGTACGTATATAAATCCGAGAAGGTGCAAGGCATCACGTGCTATTAACAAACAAATGCCCTTAGAGTGCAAACTCCCTAAACTCGAGTCATCGGGGCCTCTTCAGTAAGGCGCGCGTGTAAAGCATATGACGTTTAAGGCGTACAAAGTCCAAACAAAGGGAGTTAAGGCATGTAAAGGTATACGGCACGTGTAAGGTAGTTGCGTGGCCCAAAATATATTTTTCGCTAAAATACAGTTAAGGAAAAGGCCTTAAGGCGTGTCATTCTCAAAACAGTTCTGTCTACGGCGTTTTTTACGCCACGTCCACGTACTTTAAACCACATATATCGTGTTTTAGGCTCTAGGGCTTGGTAGGTGGTGTCGACAAAACAGGGAAGCGCAAAGGGGGACAGGGGGGGAAGGGGGGGGAACGACTAAAGGAAGGCGGACAAGAACGAAGAACAGGTAAATTTACTTGAGACATAACTGACATTGCTTATAGGTGAAAGAATACGTTACCTGGTATTTGGTTTAGGGAACGATATGAGACGCTGGGACGCAAACTTCCTTTAGTATTGTACGTGGTGCTGGAAGATAAGCCATTGACGGAGAAGGGTAGCGTATTTTGTATACTGTCACGGTGATTCGATGACTCATTTCGGAGCGAAGGTAGGTATCGGGATTCGTGGTTTGGTTGGGACAAAGTTGGAGTGTTTTAGTGGCTCGCTTTATCGAGAGCGCAGTTACTCGTCGTCGTTTGTTGTTGGTGTTGCAGCTCCGGGGCGTCTGCATTTGTACTGAGGTGTGTAATCACTGTCTAAACCAGTCCCGCGCGGAAAGCCCTTAAACAGGCAGCATCATCAGCCTGGTGGTTCACTCAGCACCACGCAAGAGAGATAACTGAAATCAAACCCAAAACATCTGAAACCACGCGATCTGTCGACCATTCAAACATGGCCGTGCACCACAGATGTCGGGCCAACTGCCACTTTTGTAGCCTCCCTGACCCCCGACTTAGCTGTACTGACCACTACATGGCACAACTGCTACATCTTTGCAACATTGAGGTCGATTGGAAGCTCGTATGGGCCTGTCCTGAAGGAATTCCTTCCAAAGTTGAAAAACACGTAAAACACCGTCTCAGGTGCGACGAGCTTGGGGGCTGAAGGCTGCTGCAACATGGTGAACCCGCGGAGATTAGGGTACACTGCAGGGAGCTATATTATAATAGAGTTAGATAGGCTGGACTTAAACGTTGGGGGATGAGCTTCTAGAATCTTCATGGTTTTTATTTACTTAGGGACACAGAATGTCACGCTGGTCCAATACTGTCTACTGGGACCGTCTGGGCATATAGGGAGGCGCACGATATCAGCCCGCCTTCTAGAACCAACAATACATTTGTTTGGGCTGGCCGGTGTTAGTTTCCCAGTTACTTGCCCGGTAGCTTCGTACGTGTTTTTTCTTTAACTGTTAAGACCAGTTTTACGCTGTTCGTTCTTCCCCGGTGGCTACGTATCAGTAGCTCGTATATATTTGTGAGAGGAACGAACGCCTGCTGTGTTATCCTTTTTCCAACTTGCGACAACCCTGGGATTTCGAGTCAACCACAACCCCGAAGGGTAAACTTGTGTATACTATTATTCCACTAGAGCTACTTGTATTGTGTAGTTTAATGAATATTGCCAAGATAGGGACATCTAGTCATATAAATTCAGTGCTCGTACGTTAACCAGGTTCCACCTCCGAGTCACACGATATATCAATATATTGGAAATAACATGAACATTCATAATTCCATTTTTTGCATCGTGTCTCCGATGAGCTACCGCGCTAAAAAACACATAACAAACAAAACAACACACAAGATGAAACCTTCACCCTCATCTATCTGCGCAGGAGCTCTTTTCACGACTGCTCCGGCTGGCGGTCCTTCCGATCGATTTCTACGAAAGCCGTTGTTTTTGCCTAGCTGAACCACAGCAAAAAAACAGTATCGAACACCAATTACTTGGTGCGAAAGCGAGATGCTTCGGCATGTTAAGCATAATCCGACCGCGAGTTGTTTGGGCCAATCCCCGAATTTCCGGGATTTTCTGTCATTGCAGGTCCATAGTCTCTCGGTGGAATTGGTGGAGTTACCGCCATTGCTGTTTTGAACGTCTCTCGTAACAGTAGTACTTTGTAGAGCGGTCGGGTTGGATACCCGCACTCGGTCTAAAAATGGTATTCGGCGCAAATAGCAGTCGAGCTATATCGTAGACCCACCCCGCGTTCGGGGTTGCCGATATTTCGGGGCAAACTTGTCTGACCGGTTGAGCTCGTCCTCCAGTGAGCAAGTACCGGTTAGTGTGATGCTACTGTTGCTACTACAGTACTGCAAGTGTTTTTTACGCTGTTTACCTAGCGCGTACCAGGTATGTATGTATTTGTTGGTCCGGTTGCGAAAAAACAATTTTCTTCGAAGTAATGTTCCGGGTGACATAGGGGCATAGTTGAGCCCCTCGGTCGAGGAGCTCAGAGAGTAAGGGGCCACCCCTATGAGGCATTGCTTAGTATGACGCCACCCCTATCAGGCATTTCTTAGGACAAGGCGCCACCCCAATAATGCATTGCTTAGTACGGTAACTCAGGTCCAATGCGCGACCCTGAAAACGCCCAGTAGA
The DNA here is from genome assembly GCA_008828725.1 of Saccharina japonica. Classification (NCBI taxonomy): domain Eukaryota; class Phaeophyceae; order Laminariales; family Laminariaceae; genus Saccharina; species Saccharina japonica. Next base: position 297,844 of record MEHQ01002031.1, on the reverse strand, counting down.
TCTCCGAACCGGAGCAGTACAACCATTGTAGATATATGGATACCGGATCACAGTCGTTGCTTGGGGCTCGAGGTTGAGATGCATAGCTCGTCGTGAGTTGCGTGCTCGGAGTACGAGGCTCTCAGCCCACGGTTCGTCTCGTCAATCACGCACATCCGGATGCGCGCCAAATCTCCTATCTACACCAGTGCTCCTATTATTGTCGTGGGGATGATTTCATACAGTTGTCGCTCGGGGTTTGAGAACTATGATCCACAATCCGTCGTGAGGTACGCACAGCATAGGACCTAAACGCCAGGATTGCCTCTTTCAGTGTGTGGTTGAAGGTCTTACGGCAGTTACTCGACTAATTCGTTGGAGGTGCGGTTGCCAGCTGCGACCAACAGCAGCAACAGAGGGCGGCATGACACCTCAAAACAGTCTACTGTGGTTCTGGTAGTTTGTGTTTCAGCGGGTCAAACTGCAGCAGTGCAGCAGCCGTGGTGGGCGTCTGTGTTAGACCTATACGTAGGACCCCAGACACACACAGTAGTACTCGCACCGTTTCGCTATAGTTGGCACTGTCGCAGCAGGTTTCGACGAAACTGCGATCTCCGAAGATGATGTCCGAATCGATCGACGATAGAGGCAGCAGCACCCTTATGCCACAAATCTATACGATGAAATGCTGGTAGTCGATCTGTCTGGAATAATGATCTCGCGATCCAGAGCCAGAGCGCTTCAGCCCCGCCTTGCCCCAAAGGTAGGGAGGCTGGGTGCCACAACCAGCGGAATGCCTTGTCTCATGCCCGGCCGAGTCCTGGCCGTCGTGCGCTGAGCATTGCCCCAATCCCGAAGACAGTGACTACGGGCGGCAATGTAAGTGCCATTTGGACTCTGCATTTTTATTTCGGAATTGACGGGGTCCCTTAACTGAGGAGCTGCCCAACCAAACATGCCATGTCGTTGAAAAACCATTCGTATGTTCCATAGCTACTTTTTAGAACATCCAATTACTGCAGCAGAAGTTGCGCACACAAGAGCGGACAGGAACGGGCGAAACTCTACGCAATGTGATGTAGTCATTTATCGAATAATTAGCAACACGCTGACTTCCCTGGAAATCTGGCACGAGGCTACACGACCGGCGACGTTCCGGACAAGCCATGACTACATCCACCCGTCTTACCCCCCCGGGGAGATAGCCCTGGCCCCGCCCTAACCCACGAGGCAGTTACATAGTAAAACCCATTGCTGTCTCCGGAAGTGGCCACACCAGAAATTAAATTAACTCACTGAAGCTGTCGTCCATATGCAAGTCCGCCTCAGAGGCGGTTCTTAGCAGGATGCAGCTCACCCTCCATGCGACTCGCCCAATACCTCACGGCGTTTCGCGCTTGGTGCAAGCAATGTCTGCCTGGTTGGTGAAAACCCAACGCGCTCCGTCCTGGCATTGTAGGGATGCGAGGGTCTATGGTCATATGACTACGGCCGTGCACAACATGAGTACACCCCCCCCCACCCGGTATATCCCTCCGTGGCTTCTATCGCAAAACCACATTCAACATCCCACTGCACGTCGATGATCATGGAAGTTTGCAAACTTGCAGCCCTTTTGGTTTCAGCAACCTAAACATAAAGCTTCGCCGGGGGGTTCGGACACCCGAGCGTCAACCGGTCTACTGTATGCGCCGGTTCAGGCTATACACAGCCCATGGAACGGAAACGACCCTGCGTAGCATATTTGAAGTAGATACGGCATCGAACCCAGCTAACAAGACGCTAACTTGGTACGATCTACATACAGTACGCTCATAAACCAGGTACCTCCATCTAATACACACCAAAGCAGCTTTAGCGGTCACAGATTCCTGCGCAGCATTACTTAGAGCCTCCTCGCAGCTAAGTCTCCAGCCAGACACTAGCCCACGAATGACGCCCTTAAGGTCAACGGTGGTGCCAAGCGATCGAAGGCCCGATCTTGATTCGTTTTAGCAGTTGGTTCCGGTGGGTAGGCTCACTTCAGATTCAAGCCTGGTGGACAAGTTGACGTTTCCGCTGCATGCAATCGTGATAGCCGAGAGGGGGAAGGAGCGACTCACGGTACAAGGCCGAACACAAATAGGGAGTATTCGCGGTTCGGCGTATTGATGCTCAGCGGTGTTTACTCCGTGTCCAAGTACGACGTCAGCTTCCATGAACCAGCTGCTGAACTAGCTGTGCAATTGCACCCATGAACGTAACGCAGCGGGTGTGGACGGACCCTGCTTGGCGTGTTCGGTCCGTGGTCGTCATTAATGAATGCACTTATCAACGCCACCGCGACCTCTGCCCCTCTCGATATTACTCAGTAAAAAGCGAATTCGACCATGGTGTTCCAGGAGACAAGCGCTCTACTCACGGGGGGTTGTACTGGCACACGAGGTAGACGTAGTTGAAGGAATCCAGGGTGCAAGTCGCCTCCGCGCAGCCCAGCTGTGTGGTCGACTTCCACAGGATCTGAGTCGCGTGCAAGCCATAGTTCGCCACGCTGCTCACCTGCACTTCGTTTTCATCTGCGAGTTTGCAAAGTGAACACCGGCGTGTATACATATATTAGCATATCTGCGTGGTTCAGCCAGTAGTCGACAGCGGCGACTTGGTCGTTTCAACCTCGAAGCGAAGGGTTCCTCATCTTCAGGCGCCGTTCGACAATGTTCACGGCAAGAGACAACGCACTCATGCTCGCAGCATGAGGTTGTGTGAACGCGCCACAGGAAAGTCTTAAAACAAACGATCAAGAGACTTGGGTGATAGTGGCGTCTTCTCTCAAGAGGTAAAGATGCAACATGGATCGTGTGGTGGAACCGAACCCATCTCACATAGGGAAGCCATGGCATCCTCAGGCGTGTAGCAACTGCCCGAGCCCGATCGCGCGCACAAGTACAGGTTCTCTCCATAGCCGTTGCGGTCTACGCTCGCGCTGTGGAAAAGCTGCCCACAGGAGTTCGACAGAACTTGAGCGTGAGCCTGTGTATCCACGAAAAACAGCAGGTAAGATAGCAGGGGGGGGGGGGGGGGGGTGTACTCATGTTGTGCACGGCCGTAGTCATATGACCATAGACCCTCGCATCCCTACAATGCCGGGACGGAGCGCGTTGGGTTTTCACCAACCAGGCAGACATTGCTTGCACCAAGCGCGAAACGCCGTGAGGTATTGGGCGAGTCGCATGGAGGGTGAGCTGCATCCTGCTAAGAACCGCCTCTGAGGCGGACTTGCATATGGACGACAGCTTCAATGAGTTAATTTAATTTCTGGTGTGGCCACTTCCGGAGACAGCAATGGGTTTTACTATGTAACTGCCTCGCGGACGCCTTACCATATTAACACTACGTGAAACGACCATTCCCCTTGTGCGGAACAAAGGTTCTCCACCCCGCACAAATGATCTACTCGACCGCCAGCTTTGGTGACCGCCAAAAAAAATAACAAAAAAAAACGGCACCCTGGTTGTCTAGCTCACGCAGCGAGTGGCGTGTTTTACAGCGTCGTTGCCAACCGACGCCAACCCAACCTATAAATGTAATATATTTATAGGGGTAAGATAGCAGGGGGGGCAATAATTCAGGAATGATCGATAGACGATGTAAAGGCCCTTAGGCGTTTTGCTAAGTCGGCGATATTTCGATGCAATTAGTCTTTCCGCTAGCAATATGTTGTTCGAAAGTGTGTTACGATGCAATTAGTATTCCGGATAACATCCGATAATAATCTTTACTCGCAATGAGCCACCAGCTATACTAAACTAACACTATACTGTCGAAAGTACGGAATTCTTGCTAACACGATACCATTGTGTTCCGCAATGTTTTTTTTTTTGTGTGTTTTTGTCCATCCCATTCATTATCTTCACCCTTCGTTTCTCCCTCTTTAGCCGTAACTTCGAAACTCAGATCCGGGATCACTAAGTAGGCTCTTCTCCCCCCTCCCCACTACGGTACGTGCCTTGTATTCTCATGGCGAGAAGATTTCAGCACTGTCTTCCCTCGTCGACTTGCGTCGGATTCCGCCTACCCACGCCACGAACGAGCTCTCAGCAAATGTTTTTTTTTTTTTTCCAAATAAAGTCAAACTCTCACCACGGTGGGAATACTAGCAGCCTTTGAAGCTGACCACTAGGCTACTGGGGCGACCGGTGTTCGCCCGCCAATATGGCAACGTACTAGCACCATTTTACCATAATATCCATAAATCAGGTGACGCACAGTAGTAACGTAATCTTGAAAACAAAATCTGCTGAACCCTAACCTTGAAGTGGAACGTTAAGTGTTACGCCATCCGAGGTGTGTAGCCGTTATCACAGTACGTACAAGTATGCTGTATACATTGCGGCCTTCACCTGCTAGCAGGCACGGCGGCGGAATATAAGGATCACCCGGAGGTCTACATGCCTGTCGCAAAAGACAACTGTGGTGGTCTTACCGTGGCAGAGGCGGCCACCGTGTTGCTGTATGTCAGCGGGTCTGCGTTGTGTAGGCACCTTCAAGCAGAACCGAACACGCGAGGGGTGGGGGGAATTTGGTGTCAAGATATGATTGTTGTTATCCGTCCAATGCGCAGTCTACGCCCCTGATAATTAAAGGTTCGAATATTTCTCAAGTTAATTAAATCGTTAGTAGGACACCACCAACCTGACTCATCTTCGACTAAACCTTGATATACGCATCATATGTATGTTAAGTACATAGACTATGAGACCGTCTCGATCGGCAACCAGATGCAACACACTGCCGCCTTGGCTGATACTTCTGTTGATAGTGTAAGCGAGCTGCTCGCGCTCACCTGACGTCGTTGTGCAGACCGAGCAAGGTCGCCATATTGCTGGAAATGCGGCTGCGGTGCTCCTGCCCGCGCGCACGGCCCCCGTCCTGCTTCAAGTGGCTCCGCTTGTGGTGCCGACCACACATAAGCGACATGCACATGGAAGTACATGGGAACGTGAAAGTTGTTGCGGTATGATGTTAAGACTGCTTAAGTGTAGACGAGAGGAATGTACGGATACCAGTAATACCAATATTGCGTTTGCCCTCCGACAATTGGGCGTCGAGGAACTCGACGTTGATCACTCCTAATACACCGCCGAAATAAAAAAGAAAATCAAGGGAAACACGAGCAGACGCCTGCTACGATAGAGGTGCGCAATGTTATGTTTAGAGCTCCTTACTTGAAGAGCTATATATATCCTCATCCCAAACTGATTTTGGAGGAAAGTGAAAGTGCTATCCGATTGACAATCCCATGGCCAAAGCGAACAACGGAACAAGATTGCAGCAAAATGATGACAGTTCGCCGATTCTATGTTAAGAAGCTCGATCATTCAGAAACCAGTTCGGCCGAAAAGTGCAACCTCTATCGTAGCACGCATCAACAAAGGAATCCTTCGAGTATGCGCGACGTTTAACTCCCTTTTGTAATACAACCATCTAGGAAAAGCACACACTGCGATATCCCGTAAATATTTCCAGGTAGTAAATTACAACATAGCCAGGGGATGCAAACAATTGCAACACATTGCAACACATTGCAACACATTGTAATCGCGGGTGGCCTTGGAGATTGAACCTAGCCTCCGTGCTTGGAGGTGAAACTGGTCATTGACGAGCAGTGGGACGTTGAATGTGATTTTGCGATAGCAGCCAGGCAGGGAGGAATACACCGGTGGGGGGAGAAAGAAGACGGGTAGGTGTAGTCATGGCTTTCCCGAAACGTCGCCGGTCGTATGTCTCGTGCCAGATTGCCAGGGGTACAACGTGATGCAAATAAAACGATAAATGTCTACAGCACGTTACGCAGAGTTTCGCCCGCTCCTGTCCGCTCTTGTACTATTGTTACATTTTCTACAGCAGTATATATGCAGCAAGTGGTAACTGGCAAATGCGAATAGTTTTCCAACGAGATGGCATGCCTTTTTGGGTACTTCCTCGGTTAAGGGACTCCGTCAATTCAGTAATGTAAATGCACAGTCCAAATGGCCGTCCGCAGTCACTGTCGTTGAGATTGGGGCAATGCTCAGCACCCGACGGCCAGGATTTTCTGCATTCCACTGGTTGTGGCACCCAGCCTCCCTCCCTATGAGGCAAGGTGGTGCTCAAGCGCTCTGGATCGCGAGATCATGGTCCCAGACAGACAGACTGACTGGTGCTGCGGTAGGGGGGTCATGTACAGGTGCCTGTTTTTTACGTGCGCATAGCCGCTCGGCCGAGTGACTTATTTACAGCGTTGTACTTTTAATTTTTTTTTTTTTTTTTTTTTTTTTTTGTTGTTTTATTTGCACCGCGTCATTGGAGGTTTTGTGACATAACGCGAAAAGCTATGTTTAGCTCCAACTTTCAGCTATATTCGGAGCCACTCGTCCGAGTGGCCAAAACCCGTTAGTGAAAATGTGGGTACCCCCCTATCGTAGCACCAGTCGACTATCAGCATTTCTGAACGAGCCACTTCCAGGTGGTCAAAGACATGTTTGTACAAAGTGTCACGCAAATACTCGAAGATCTGACTGCGTATGGTACTAAGTCATAGTTGACGCCGAATATCGACTGTATACTAAAACTACGTACTTACGACGCGGTTCTGGAATTCACACGCCTTACTCTAAATGACAATACCGTTTAAAAGAGATGAACCCTAAACGTTTGCACACGCGTTATATATGTTTCTGGTAAACGATTGACGAACGGGTTTATGTTTTTGAGCTTTTTAGTCGCCGAAAAATTGGGATCCGTTGAGACCCAAATCTCCCAAAACATCCAAAACCCTAAATATCTAGCGAAAAACAAACAAAGCAATAACAATATTTAACGAGTCGGGCGAGTTTTAATAGAATTTGTGTTCCAAACTTCACAGTCTTACCAACAAAAAACGGCGTGGACTTTGGCTATTGACTAAAATTGGGGTGATATGTCTGAAGTAGCCTGTACGTACCGGAGATCGAGAGGGGGCAACACATCACGTATTTCGCACCGAAACAATGCCGTTGTAAATATGGAGTGCAAACACTCTGAATTCGAGGTTCGGGGCCACTGCTGTAAGGCACCCCCGGTACATCTTTGCAACATTGAAGTCGATCGGAAGTGCGTATGAGCCGGCCTTCGGGGCGTTAGATCCGAGCTCAAACCACAGGTTACACGTCATCTCAAGTGCAAGGAGCCTGATCATTTCGGGGGGCTCGGCGCTGAGGGCCGCCACAACATGGTGAGCCCGGGTAGATTAGAGTACACTGCAGTGAGGTGTATTAATCAGAGTATATACGCTAGGTCAAGACCCTCGCGATAGGGATCTCTAGAACTTCCGTGCCTTGAATTTCCTTACTCTGGTCCAATACAGTTTCGGCTGCAACTGCCCTAACACTTGTTGTATCTCGCTCGTGTGCGTGAAAAATCAGAATCTACGACGGCAAATACCAGCATACGCCTGCCTGAAACAGTTCCGACTTCGACGTGTACGCAGGAACCGGGTAGCATGATTTCGCCAAACAAAACCCTCGCACGCCACTGCATATATCATATCGTTGCTCATACAAAACAAATATCCACGTTGTAACGGCCCAAACGGTTTTCATATTAGTGATCACCTAATGTCCATTGTTGGACAGGAACCCGTAGAATTGACTTGCTGTCTATCCAAAAACATACTCGAGCCCTACGGGTGACGGGACGCCGTGTCACAGCATCGCTACCGCACAACCAAACCCGGGCAGTACACGCCAACGCCTTTTTCATACCGATAATGTCAACACATACATATCATACATGTAGAGAAAACCGCAGGTGGAAAACGTCCAGGCGCACGGGGCCTTTGTTGCACGAGATCTCGTGTGAGCCACTGGTTTTCGAATACCATTGTTCCTACAACCCAACACCCTCCACAAAAACCCAAGCGTGTTCAAGCTATAACCTATTCTCCATTCAAAGATGGGCATCCTCATCCTTTGTTACTGCGGCCTGCGTACTCGTTAGTAGGTGGGGAATGTTCCATTCGGCCACTATTAGTTTATTCGACAGGCGTGCCGGGGCATATCCCGCCGTTGATGGACGACCGCCGTTCGGCAGAGCTGCTGTACGACCAGGGTGGGATGGCAACATTCTTACCTGCACCATTGCTCTACAGAGTATACGCATATGAATATATAAAACCAGATGGTCATCAGCGTCCAAGCGCACACAAAAGCGAACACGAACAGACAGAAGTCTACGTAGTGCGCTGTAGCGCAAGATGATTATCGTCTATAGCATCGCGTTGCCCTCCCTGGTAATCTCGTACGACGTTTGACAACCAGCGACCTTCTGAGCAAGCGGTAGTTACACCCGACTTATCCAGCATATGCCTCCTTGGCTTCTATCGCAAAAACGGGGTCGACACCCCATTGCTCGGCGAGAATCCTTGAAGGGTTCATACTCGCAGCCGTCTTGCTTTCTGTGAACGAAACGTAAGGTTTCGGTGGGGTTCGAACCGCGAAATGCTAACCAACCTATTATACCGATGTAGGTTACACACAGCGCATGGGCCGAAGACGACCCTGCACAACACACAGCATCAAGCCCAGCTGTTAGAAAAACCCAACTTGGTGTATACGAATCTAAAATACGCTCATAAACCAGGTGCCCATGACCGGTTCCTATTATACACCATGTAGTGTTAGCTGTCGTGGATTCCTGTGCAGCGTTGCATTCAGCTTCGTCACGACAACCATCTTCAGCCAGCCACTAGCCAACAGTTTAATCGCTGACGTTCTTGCTGCCACTGGCCGAGCCAACCAATGGAAGGTTCGACCTCGCTTCGTCTCAGCAGTTCCTCCTTCCGGTCGGAAGGCCCACTTCAGATCTAAGATTTTTGTCCAAGTCGACGTTTCCGCTGGAAGCAAACCAATGTCATAAGCGAGAAGGGAAAACGAGCGACGCAGGGTAGAAAACCGAAACATTTAGGGACAATTTGTGATGCGATGTTTTGATGCCCACCGGTGATAGCCGGTATCCAAGTCCGGGTTCAGGGTATGTGAACTGCTCAAATAGCTGTACAGTCACACCGAAGAACATGAGGTAACGGGTGTTATTGCTGCTTCAAGAGACTCTGTTCGGCATGTTCGGTCGGGGGCCTTCCTGCGTGCACTGTGTTCCGCCACCGTGGCCCCAGGTGCTCACGATATCACCCATCGAAACACACAGTTAGACCACCATGTTCCAGGGCACACACACAGTTTACTCACATGGGGTTGTACTGGCATACGAGGTAGGCCGTCTTCTTCGTATCTTTATTGCACGTCGCCTCCGCGCAGCCCAGCTCCGTGGTAGACTTCCACAGGATCTGAGTCGCGTGCCCACCATAGTTCACCCTGAATACCGTTACTTCGTCTTCATCTGCGAGTGTGCAAAGTGACCGCCAGCATGTATTCATACATAAGTACATACGCGTGGTTCGTAAACGCAGGCGACAGGGGCGACGTGATCGTTTCAACTTCGAAACTAAGGCTTCATCGTCTCTACGTATGGTTCTCATTGCACTGTTCTCGGCGAGCGACACCGCCATTTTCCCAGCCTGACGTTGTGTGAACGCGCCGTATACAAACCCATCGGCATCTATGACGGAGACCAAAATAATACCAACACCTGGGTACTTTCATAGAGCAGTAATACCAGGTATGTTTATTTCCGACTATAAACTAGTAGTGGCAAAGTTACGTACAAACCGATTGTTCGCAGATAGACACACGCTCCCCGACGTCTACTCGTACAGCCTTAGATTGTGGTTTTCTCACACAGCATGTATATCCTGCATGGGGACATATAAACCCATAAGTACGTGCAATTCAAGTTCACAGCCTGACGTTGTGTGAATGCGCCACATGTAAGCCTTAAACAAAACGGTAAAGTGTCTCGGGTAATGCTGGCCTCTATTCTCAAGAGGTATTGGCGCAACATTGCTCGTGTAGCAGAACTGCACAACTCTCACATAGGCGACGCATGGCACCCTGAGCTGTGATACAATTGCCCGAGCCCGAGGCCGATCCCGTTTTTCCTGTGCAAGAGTAGAGGTTCTCTCCATAGCCAGGGCGGTCTTGGTTGGGACTGTGGTAAAGCCCCCCGCAGGACTTTGCCAGAGCGTCAGCATGAACCTGTGTCGCAACAACAATCAACAGGTAGGTATTATGGTACATCGATCAAGGGGTGCTATATCGACGGTATCGTCACCGTTCAGCGTATAGCACCGTACAACACGGAAGGAAGAACACCCCGGTGATACAAGCTTGACGTTTGATATGTTTATTCATCACCGGGTGTGCTGCTGTAGAGGGGTGTAATATCTAACGGACGTCCGGTCTCCGCACCTTGGGGGGGTGATATCGAGAGGGTGGCGAGTGGTAGCAATGCTTGCTAAGGAGGGAGATAAACCTCGGCCAGACTGTAGATGGCGTGATATAAAGAGGGCATGGCAGCAAGCAGGTTGACAACGACGGGGGTAATACCGGCAACAGGGTTCCGAAAATAAGGGGTTCGCTAATGTTTGGGAGGCTTTCGTCTGAAATCAGCTTGATTACCCATTCCCAAGCTAACACCACAGTATGGTTTGCTGTTAGTGTTTGGCTGCTGAGCCAACAACGTGTCACTGGGACTGGTTGAGCTCCAGAAATGAACAACTACTACAGGTAATACAGTGCTACAGGTAATACAGTAGATGTGCTTACTACTTACTATATTTCGTTCGAGGACTAGCGCACACGGTGCATGGACATCTTGGCCGGAGATAGCAGCAAAGGACATCGCTTTACTGTAGTGCAGCGGAAGGTTACCGATAGGGCATGGAGCAACTGGTGCGCTTGCGCAATACGCAACTTCCGGGTTGGAATCCTTTGCTGTTTTAGTGCAACAGCCGTTGGAAGGCCTGTTTCGCGCAGCTCAACACAACGTTTCGCGCCGAGCAGCATGTTTCGCTGGCCGGAGGTGAGCAACTTGTTGGGCATGTCCTTTCCGCCTCCATACGTGTCAAGTGATATTCAAGCGTACATTAACGCAACTGTTGTCTCAGGTGTAGCCTCCGGCGGGGGGCTGTCGGGGGGCTGTAGGGGAGCTAAACGCGTGCGGCGGGTGAGCGTAACACGCTTTCGAGCCCGCGCTGTGCTTCACGGAACAGGGGTCGGAGTCCCAAATACCGTGTGCACTATTAATAGTTACAAGTACCACCATCAAAATATAACGATGCCAAAACTCCCGAAGATTGCATCTTAGAGGCCCCACCACTGCGGAAATAGTAACTACTGCCATAGTCATACCAAAACATTGTGTTTCTAGTCGGCGCCCCGAATAACAATCAGCGGCAGGTTTGAGCACTGGTTGGGTTTCGAGATGATGGTACAATGACACACAACAAGTTCTGTGATTGGCCACAAACCTACTGCTGGAGCCGGTAGGTTGGGCATACAGCACAGTGGAAGGGAGGAGCAGGAGCCGCTTTGGGGGTGAGTTGTGTCCATCAGGTGGTATGATACTGTTTCTATGTTTTTGCTGGATTGAGACGCACCTCGGCGGGGGGGGGTGGGGGATGTTCAAGGTGGTCCCGGTGATAAACCGACGATCGAAAGTCGGACCAATTACATGCGACCGGGTGTGCTCGTGTGTGTGAGGGGGTGTTATCTAAGGGGAGTGTGTGTCCTTCCGTGTTAATCGGTATACCGACGATGTGCTGACCGTAACACGTACTGGCACAAAAACTGCTACAACGAACTGAGCGCCCGAAACGTATCTGTTCAAATTGAGGGGTGTCGAGGGAGGTAGCAACCGTTATCACAATGCAGGTATATAGTGTATTGTGGCCTCCACCTACTAGCCGGCACGACCAAGCAAAATATGGAACACGTAGGTGTCTGCGGCATGCCATCGCACACAACCATTGCGGTGGTCTTACCTGGGCAGACTTGGCGATCTTGTTCTTGTATGTCAGGGGGTCCGCATTGTGTAGGCACCTTCGAGCAGAACCGAACACGAGAGCGAGGGTGGGGTCTTCGTGTCAAGAGTATGTGACATTAGTCCGTAAATCGTTAGGACACCACAAACCTGACTCATCGTCGATTATACCATGACATATACAGCATCTACTCCAGAAGGTGCATACATTATGAGACGGTCCCGTTTGTCAACCGGATACATCATACAGCCGACTCGGCCACTACTGCTAGTGTAAGCTACCTGCTCGCGCTCACCTGACTTCGTTGTGCATGTCGAGCAAGGTCGACATTTTGTCGGAAATGAGGCTGCGGTGCTCCTGCTCGCGCGCATGTCCCCCGCCCTCCCTCAGGTATTTTTGCTAGTAACGCCGGTAGTATATAGGCGACATTGTCGTGAACGTACAGGGACAGGTAAATTTTACGGTATGATGTTCAGATTAATGAAATTTGGATGAGAGGGGAACTGTAGCCTGTGGTGGTATTCCGACTACAGTAGTTTAAATGTTAATATTAAGGCTGCACCGGCCGTTTCGACACTTTCAAAGGAGCTTTCCTGCAAACAAACCCGTTTGCTGCGTAGCAACACTTCACACCGCTGCAATATTTGCAAATCCAGTACTGCTGTACCTATAGCCCTATCGGCGTGCAGCTCATGCAACTATTAAATAGTAATCGGCCACGATTTCGTTTGTGCGTGTACTTTGTTCACCATCTCCAAACATCCTCTTCAAAACCCGATTTGGATACGATGATGATGACGTATATCGTTAACGAGCCGAGACCGTCCTAGCTTGTATTCCGCGCACACGTACATTTTATGACCGAATGCCGCCACGTGCTCCTGGCCCAGTCCAAGGAAATCGTATTTGCAATTCCAAAATACCCTACTGTAAATTCCAGCTTTAGCTTTAGGATAACTTCTATAATTCATGTTGCCACCCTCTCGCTAAACGGTTCTACTCTCACTCAAATTCGATCTATCTGGCTCTGTCGCCAATCAATCATGAATTCAACACTTGACCTGACACGTTCAACCCGTATCTATCTGTCGCCAAACAATCATCAATTCGACACTTAACATTAATGTCGCAGATCCCACTTCGAGATTCGGTGCTGCACTGCATTATTTAGACCGGTCTGGTCGCACGCCCAGGGCCCGAGTAACAGCCGACTTTCCTGATTAAGAATTGTCTTTCCGATGACAATAATAATCGAAATATTTGGTAATATTTTACCGTCAAAACGTACACATTGTAAACTGGTGTATTTTATGAAAGCCGTCGACAATACAATACATAAATCAGCACTGTTGGTAGTCTCGAGATGTCGAACATTGAATCATCTAAGGACTTATGGGCAAGGCGTCTCGCCCCTAAACATTAAATATCAATTTCCTCATATCGTATACTTCGTATATGTTTTACGAGCCTGTTGGTTTTTCTCTATTAGTTTCGTGGATCGATACCTGTCACTACAGTAATGACCGTATAGTTTAGGGAGGTGTCTTGCCTGTGCGATACATAAAGCTCTTGAATAAAAAAAACGATTATCATCGTAGTCATTGGAAAGGCAATCATCAACACCTGCATGCAGTAGTTGCATACAACCGAAATTCCCACAGTGTGCATAAAGTCCCATGTAACTGCTGTCACGGCAGGGGTTACAGCTTGCCCAAGACTTGGGATTGTCAAGGCGATCGATTCAATTGCATAATACGGGGAGTTGGTGAAGACAGTGCAATAGCAGTACAGCCACGGCTGCCCATGAACGGGCACCCTTGTGGCGTATTCTCGTGATGTCATGGTGCCTACGGGCCACGTATATACGTGATACGGCAAGGCCATGACATCTTCATGCCCAATATTTAATGTAGGCACCTATGGCGCCGTCAGGGCAGCGCCATGACAATTGCCATTGTTACGCTATGCGTGTCACTGCCCATGATGTCCCTGCCAGTGGCACGACATGCGTGACACTGCCACGAGGTCCCACGACAGACGGTCCATGACAGTGCCAGGCAAACGCGCCATGTTTTCGTCGTTCATTTTTGTGTTCGCCTGTCCGCTGTCAGGTGTATTTGTCTACCGCTGGGCACGTTGCACATAGTTTCGAGACCTACAGTACATACCCAGGAAGCGTGGGCGAGCCCTTTGCGCTGGTTCCAATGATTTTAATGACAAGCTGTCGGTATTCATAGTTGGCTGCTATAGTGGCCCGCCCATACAGGCCGCGTAGTCGACATAACATAAGTCGCCCAGATAGGTGCTCTTATCCTGCACACGTAAATCTTTTATATTTTTTGCGTTGGTGCATTAAACCTGCTGTACCAGTCAATACTTTCGACAAACCCGGTTGTATCACACTGTCCAGGCCAACACCGCCTGAAGGCAGCAGGGAAATACGGAAGAGAGGACGTTTCACTGTTACCTATTTACACCCTGCTGCATGCAGTGGTTCACTGATCTGGACTATTTTCGCAGTTCTCTTGACAACAGATTCTACACTACTAAAGAGGTCATGCTACGTACGGTAGTACTAAAATATAGACACCAAGAACAAAACATACACACGAAAACACAACTAAACATGAAAATAAATACAGGCGAACGGAGGAAACGTGCAATTTGAAGCGAACACCTGTTCCACCTCTCGCACAGGCCATAACTAACGCTCACCACATGCTGGGCTTCCACTTCAACAGCACCAGGCGCGTTGGACGTCTGTTGGATAGACGTTTGAACTTCTTCTGCTGCCATTAATCCGAGCGGAGCCATCGCCAAGAAGAACACGGTACTCACAGCGCTCCACATCTACGAGATGAGACAAGTAGGCAGCGATAGGAGCGTGCACGAGAGAAAACACACAGGGAGAACTTAGAACAGGCCGGCATACAGGAGCATACGTAAATATCCTTGAGCAACGCAAGTGTAAACCTGCCACGAGCAGTAGACGAATGACGGCATGACAACAGTTAAATGATAAAAAAGGACATGCTGTGATCAGCCTTTTTCTCGTAAAGAACAAGATGCGGAGCGATGGGTCGGTTCTACAACAATATCATGTACCTCGTATAGTGGTTTGGACGGTGCCCTTCTGCCAGACCGACATGTTTTGCAACTCCAGTGACGTACGCACGCGAAGTGATTAAACACTCGCAGTTACCGCACGACCTGCAGCAGTCGGTCTATAAGTCTATCGCTGTCATAAATCGCACAGTAGGAAACTTATACGACACTCTGTTGCTGCTGTAGGTGTAGCGTCCGACAAACCTCCAACAACACACAGACCGGACGGGTTCGACGCAAAAAAGAAAATAAAAATACCTGAGATAAATCATACCATACGCTACAGCAGCCTAACAGTAATACACTTGCCGTAGTTTGAAGTTGATCGCAACCCGAGTGGAAGAAGAGCGCTGTGGAGGGATGCTGGGTTTGCTGGTGTGCGGACGGTGCAGAGTAGAGTGAGGAGTGGGGGGAGTGAGGAGTGGGAGGTGGGGGAGGAAGGTCTCGGAGGGATCGAAAAGGCGAACACGCACACCCGCACTGTGAACCTAAACCCCAATAGCCAACAACCCGCTTTTTTTGTACTCTGGTTGAGCTGCGTAAGACATATCTTGAAATATCCACTTGGTTCGGTATAGATACAGACACATACTGCGGTTCTGCGTTGGTTGTAACAACTGTTCATTCACCATACATACGACGTACATCATATTTCATACGTATGTGGGCTATGGCGGCAAAAACAACTAATAAATAGTGAATTATATATGCCTAAATGCCGCCATTGGCACCTACCTACATCTCTACCACTATGTCCCGAAATATAAGCAACGTTTTCATTCAATATGAATATACAAAAAATTCTTATATTTCGGGACAGAGTGGTATTTAATACGAGTGTAGATCCGTATGGGGGAGAACTCGCTGTTCCATCAATTTATCAAAGTCAGACCCTCTTGTGAAATGCTTATTTATTTATGTTTTGACCCGATTTAACACCCGAAATGTGTACGAGTATAAATATACATTTTTGTACATATCATATCATACGTACATACATACGTACGGTACGACCCTTTCGTCAGGGATCTGAAATCAGGTGTTAGGCTAACATGTTTACGTATATATGATATATCACGGAAGAAAACACACCCTGGTGAGAACAGTTTGAGGTTGAAACGCGTTATCACTGAGTGTGCTGTTGTACATAGAAGCGTGTGGTATCTGACGCATCCCCGGTGATAACCTCATAATTTGTAGGACACGACCCACGTACATCAAGCCATGCAACTCCGGATATCGACTATAGACGGTCCACGGTACTTATTATTCGGAGTTCGTTGAATGAAGCAAGTCACGTTGATCTCGCAGAAAGTATTACGGTAATGAGTTTCTCGCAATATCCCAGCTGTCGCGCTTTCACTTCACGGCGGTCCTCAACAAGATCCCCAACCATGCCAACGAGAGGACAGAGCCACGCGCCCGTAGATATGTATTTAGGCTCATACGCTACTATACGCTATTCATCCGGTTTCACGGCGGCAGTACCGCAATCTGCGAGGAGCATTTTGTGTTGAGACCGGGGAGAAGAGGAATATCTGACTAGAATTGTGTTGCCACAAGAGCACGCGCGGAAGAGCGGCGGGCCGAGTGGGCTAAGGCCGATGAGGCGGCCATGGAGAACGGCAGTTAGCAGGACGGCACACGGAGACCCAAGACCGGCGCAGGGACCATGACGAGAGAGCAGCAATATCATGGATGTTTTCTGGATGTAGATACGAGCCAGGGCCTGTTGGTACACATTACGTCACTGCGTTTTGTTGTGTTGGCAGGTTGTATACCATTCATGAAGAAAATGCCGCCCGCGATTCTCGGGGGCGTGGTATAAAATAGCTGAATACTGCATTGTGTATCATAGGACAGTGCGCGAAGACGAGGCGATCGTTAATATATGTATGGTAGTCTCGGGTCGATTTTTTTCTCTTTTTTCACGGCATGTCCGCGGGTTGCCCCTCTGACAGCGCACTCCAGGCAGCAGGCGTGTTCCTATCTGTGTTCACAACTGCTAACGTGCGTTTGTACGATGCAGGCAGCAATCCAGACAGTAGTCGCGAGTTGGTCAGTTATGGAAACGAGGGAGAGACTATGTGCTAAAGTTGAGCGGATACCCGCGGCTATGTAGTGAATAGCTCCGTTTGCACATCTATCGATTATAAATAGTTCGTCTGATGCCCAAACAACAATACTTCAATCAAGTGATCTTTGATGCCCAATTTATCATAGCAACGTAGAGTGGAGAAAATAAATGCAAAACAAAGATGAACAGTTTTTTCTCCCACACACGTTCAAAACGCACGCTTCTCCTTCTCCCTACGCCGGCATGCCCGGCACCGTCTTCTTACGTTGCAGGCTGGCATACTGTAGTACAACTTGTATCATACGTGCGTCGCGCGTGTCGTCGTGGCCACACCGATTCGCGGCAGCTCTACGTACGAGTACGTATTGCAGCAGTGCGGTTGCTACTTTTAACCTTGCGAGATTGTATCCTTCATCCTCGCTCTGGTCGTACTCGTATCGTATAATACGTACGTCGCCTTCTGTCACCGCCCGCGACGAAAGCACTACTGCTTTAGGAAGGGACGGGATCTCTGAAGGCCCCTATAAATAGATAACATCCCCCCCCTCCTCCCTCTGCTCGTGTTCAAAGCCGTCGGAGTTCGCGAAGCTTGGTCATGTTGCATGGCCTACTTACCAGGTACCAGTGGTGGTCCTGGGCAAAACATGCATACGTATTCCACTCCATACCAGGAACCAGGTACGAGAAGGTACCAGGGATCACCAACAACCATCCTCAAGGCAAGCACCGCCACCAATACCACACCACCAGCTGAGCACCGGCAGCAGCAGAAACTTGTCGCTGGTGGTGGTGGTGGTGGTGGTGGTGGTGGTTGTGTTTGCTGGTTTTGATTTTACAGCAAATCTCGATCACTCTCCGATCAGCTCCGATGGCAAGAAATAGACGAGTATGCGAATAATGCGGCGTAATAATGTGATATCAGGTATCATACCAGGCTACGTAGATGCTAGATAGACGGTGCCGCGAGACACCATAGCTCTTCGACGACACACCACGTTCAGAGTGATGCCCAGGGGACATGATCACGGGACATTCTCGCGAGCCTGCATCATGATCCATGCTGTCTGTGCACGTACGTACGTACGTACGTACGTACGTACGTAAATACAGCAGAACCTTGTCGCTGGTGGTGGTGGTGGTGGTGGTGGTGGTTGTGTTTGCCGGCTTTGGTTTTACAACACATCACGTTCAGAGCAATGGACAGGCGACATGCTCCCGTGACATTCTCGCGAGCCTGCATCATGCTGTAATGATGCTGTTCTGTGCACGTACGTACGTACATACAATGTTCCTGCTGTATATACGTACGTACGAATAATGTGCTTACGTATGCAGCAGTACGTATTTCTATTATACGTACGTGCTACGACCACACTGCTGCCGTACGTATACCCGGGCACACGATCGGCGCATCCCCTTATTCCCGGGGACACAATGAACCCCTCCCAGGGGGGGGGGGATACTACAGTATGTCATGTCCTAACAAAATATTTACTGCTGTCTGTGCACGTATGAAAAGTAAGTACGTATATGACGTACGTAGCAACCGCTGTATCTACTACCATGTTAGGTACAGTGTCGTACGTTGTACGAGATGGTAGGTATGATACGTGTGTTCAATGTGGCTAACTACGACTTACATACATCAAATCAATGCTGCAGAGTATTTATGTAGTATTTGTGCCCTATTATATATTTTCACGAAAAAATCGGTTTGCATGCATGCACGAGTCAAATGATCTCGATCATCAGCACAGCCAGTCTTGCGAGGGATTTTGCAAGGCCCTTTCGCGATGACCGTGAGACAACCGACAACAACAAACAGCGTACTCTCATGAACAGCCAGCCCCCCCCCCCCTGTCCCCCCTGGCCACATATATTATAAGTATGTTTTCCATCAAAGAACCCGCATTGATTCGAAGTCACAATTCCCCTCGTTTCTATCTCCTTAACCATTATTTGTACGTACTCCTACTAAGAATCTTCGTCGTCAATTTGTTTCCTATTGATTCCTATTATTTTTAATTTGAGCCTCTATAATCTCCATTACTACTTGCTTCAATGGCCCTACCGCCGTGGGGGCGGGAGGGCCTCTTATTTCCTACTGTAGTACGTTATATTTCATTCGTGCGCCTCATTCATCGTCTTGTTTGCTTTAGTTGGGCAACCGTCATGTCTTCGGGGCGATTTTTTAATTTCACCTCTTCCGATCTTCCTATTAACAGGGCTCCAGCACCTTCACCACGGACCCTACTTTTGCAAGAGTTTTATTGTGAGAGAAGGACCACAACAGCAACGCCACGTACGTACGTGATGTTCTACAACAACTGCTGTACTCCTACAGTAGCAGTAAACGCAGTTCAAAGAGGGTTGATTGAGTTGCGGAGTTTTTAGGATCTTTCAGCACCTTCGTATGACCACGGGCTCTATACATATTCGTAAGAGTCAGAACTGAACAAAATTATCCCTCACTAATTCCGAGTAGTTTGTCCCCAAATACGTGGGACCAGTTCTTAAAGGGTTAAATACACTCTTTTTTTTCAGTTCTGAAGGGGTTAAAAACACCAGCAACGCCACACACGTGCTACTGTGCAACTGCTGTTGTACTCGTAGTAGTTCAACGAGGTTTTAGATGTGGATGTGTGTTGCGGCTCACCCGAAATGACCACACGCCACACGTCACGCTTCATGTTATACACCATATAATAGGTAACAGGTACATACTTCCAGTATTACTAAGTTTATGTCGTTGACCCGGGTTTCTACATAGACAAGGCAATTCACCAGAACGTTATATTATTCATACATATCTACCAGGTATGATATATACACGTGTATATATATATAAATGATGCGGGGATGCCTGCCAGGGCACATCGTACTTGCAGTAGTATTTATTTCTATGGCGCGTCAAATGTTCCGAACAAAAGGGAATTCGCCGCTCGGAATATGCGACGAACAGCCACACACTACTGCTGCTGTATAACCACAAAAAACAGCGCACTTCGTGCAAAAGGTCAGCGAGCGTAGGGCCGAGCATTAACAGCTAGTGCATCCGCGTGACATGCCTGACTCTTTCGTTTCAAGAAGCGCCACGCGTCAACGAGAATCAAGGACACGAACGATTAATTGACTCACAAGGCTTTCACGAGTATGTACATCCTCACATACATACGATCAGTCGTCACGCGAAATTGAAAGACAAGCGAACAAAAACTGTTTTACGACCATTTCACGACTACATCAAATACATACCATATACAAGGCTTAGGGCCAAGAAGCGTTCACAGTGAACACCCCCCCCGGGGGTCAGGCCCGCCCATCATCACTAGGCATACATACAGCATCGGGCATTTTTTGACAGCGCTCACGACTATATTCCCACGTATGATCTCCGCCATCAGGAGAAATTGAGAGTCAGCGAACAGAAAAGTTTACGACCACGTCCAGGTTATGCCTCATCATAATATGCTCATGTCATGCAGGTGCCCCGGGTCAATGGCAAATACAAAAACAATCGTCACCTTTCAAGAGTTTTGTGTGCTACGTGGATACCTGCCGTGCCACATCGCGTCGTATTTTCCAGCGCATGGATGGGTTATCACACACGGCAAGCCACAGGACGGATATCAATATCATTGTATCAAACTTATGCATGGCGTCAAAAAATGTTTCAAAAAAAGGAAGAATGTGCCGTACTCGTACACAGCAGTAGTACGTGTGGACCACAAAAATACTATGATGCGAGCTGGTTACAGCGACAACCAGAACTTCACGCCTTCGTACCTTTGCGCCTTGGTTTTTGAGAGTTGGACAACGAAACTTGGCTGGGTTGTGCGTCACAACACGAAGACAAAACTCACGGCAGGCCTTTGATTATTTCATATTGTTTAGGTATACGAGCTGGTTCCACGAAAAGGCGTAAAATTCCACCTCCGGCAAATAACAAACGGAATACACTGTTTTTTGCAACACTAAATATATCTACACGACCGCATGAACAAGGGGAACACATCGGTGAAGATATTTTTGTAGTAGGCCCCTCAGCCGGCCGAGGTGCAGCAGTCACCGTCACCACCCCCGCTCACGTCCCGAGCTGTTCATCGGACTCCGCGACCCCGCGCTCGGCACCGCTGAGTGCCGGCTCGTAGGAGCCGCTTACGCCTGCGCCGTGGCCCACGCCGCGGACGCCGTTCGCTCTGTGATGTGTCGTTGGCCGCGTATGGGACACTCGCCGTAGGAGAGGACACTCGGCACCCAGTTCGCGAAGATGGCTGCATGGGCGGGCTATCACGAGGCCCAACGACGGGAAACATCTTGCAACTCTACGCGCGGTACGGAGCGGAGGACAGAGGTCTTTCAGCGGCAGAGGGTTCCGCTCGGCATTAACCACGCCGACTTCACGATTTTCTGGACCACTGGCAGGCAAAAATGTTTTTTTTTTGTGGACGTTGCCTCCTTCGCTGGGCGTCTTGAGCACTTTTATTTGTCCTCGCGCCATCGTACTTGTTCAAGTACCGCGCGCAACCGTTGTTTTCAACCGATGTAGCCGCGAGAGCTGTGGCCGTTGCTGCAAAACCCGCCCGCCTTGCCGCAGTATAGCGCGCGTTCGTAAAACTGGATTTGCGTACGTAGAATCGAGCCCTGCTCTTCATGTATGCTCTCCCGTACTTTGGTGGTAGGCTGAGACCATCCCTCCGCAAAATCTTCATAGGTGTTCTATATTGCACACCAATATTTCTGATTCGCTGTTGTCAATCGAACCGGCCGATGATGCTTGGCAGCACCCTCGTTCGAGTTTCAAGCGACGTTTTATTTCCGATGTCTGTGACGAGCGTGGCTCCTTGGGTTATATCTCCCCTACGTAGGCCGTAGGCTGAGATAACCCCCTTCGCAAAATCTTCGTACGTGCAAGCACCAACACTGACCTCCCCCACGTTTGGACGCTTTTTTGTTTTCGGCACTGGTTCACAGATCTCGCGAGCCTTGGTTGGAGAAACCTCTAGATCGGAGACTCTTGCAGCGCCTGTGGAGCGGTCCTTTTTAACTGTGGCGACGCAGCAACAGCGTTTGGGAAGTTGCTGTCTTTCAGCGACGCGAGTCTTGCGGCACCGTTCGTTTCCCTTGCATCTCTTCGGGTTTTCCGTGGGATGGTATCGGGATAACGGGTATTGCGCGCCAAGTGGCTTTGCTCGCCGTGTGCACCCCCCATTTTGCCAACTGCCTTCGGGAATTTTGTGTGATATTATACTGCTGCAGGGGGGAGGTACTTTGAGCTTTCGGCGCCAGGTGTCGCACACGTACTTTTAATACGCATCGGTGGGTGTACCCCTTTTTCCTCCTGCCTTCGCGTATTTCGAGTGATATTTTAAGTGGTAATGCGGAGTGGGCATCTCTTACCCGCGCTAGTACTACAGGCAATACGCGCCGGTGTAGACGGGGTTCTGGGCTAAGACGCACGTTTTCATCTAAAACTTTGGCTTGTGATCAGAACCGTTTATAACG
Source organism: Saccharina japonica (assembly GCA_008828725.1). Taxonomy (NCBI): domain Eukaryota; class Phaeophyceae; order Laminariales; family Laminariaceae; genus Saccharina; species Saccharina japonica. The sequence continues at coordinate 275,243 of MEHQ01002031.1, read as the reverse complement.
GTTGGCACCATGTGTCTCGCTTTCGGTGTGCTTTGGGAATAATAAAATACCGGCCTTCAATGGCGTTTTTATTTATTTCGCCTTTCCTGTTCATTTGACGGGTACGCGGTCAGCTGCCTAGTCGGGCCTCGGCCCGCCTCTAAGGGGCGTGGCCAGGCCCGTACGCCTTTCCTGTCGCCTGGATGGCAGACGGGATCGTGAAATTATCATGTCATGAATACCATTCATTTCATTGACCCTTGGCTTGTTTTGTTCTTCATATGCTGGCCCCTAACCGCCCACCACTATGCTGAGGTTTTCGCTGTCTGGGCCCCCATGGAGAACGACGACACTCCTCTATGGAGCAGCCTACTTTCGCCGACCGCCCGTGCTACCGCGCTTCGAGAAAACCGGACCCCGCCCTAAATTGCCGCGAAGACTTGCACCCATCAAAACAGTGTTAAAACAGTGTAGATACCTGTCCATTTTCGTGAGCGACTGTACTCAGTGACGACGGTGCGCCGTACCGACGTTGTTAGGCACGCATGATCCGATGCCGCCGCGACGACAACCCCTCGCGCTCGAACAACCAGAATAACCAGAGACAAGTATCGCCGCCGCTCGGGCCGTTCGCGTTGGCAACACCAAGGCCAAGGTCAGCAGAACAGACATATCGACGACTACAACAAACACAAAACAAGGTAACCCGTTGTCTGGGTCTACAAGGTTATCCGTTGTCTGGGTCTGGCCACGATGGTGATGTCCCGCTCTCACCCGCCTCTTCGCCGCTGTCTCCGCCTTCGGTGTTCGCGGCGACGCCAGCGCTGCCAAATAATAATTAAACAAATATATACGTATATACCTTTGGTTTTTCAACACACAAGCATTGAGTTCACACGTTGCTCGTGTCCCAGACTCGTCCAGCGCTCAGCGCCGACCTGCCTCGAATGCTGCCTCGCCTGCTGGCCTTACGCCCAGCACGTCGTCCCGTATATCCGGTCGACGCAGCCACACAGCTACACGTGTTGGCCAGCACGTCGTCCCGTATATCCGGTCGACGCAGCGACACAGCCATAATTGCTTCTGCGGCGAGCCCATGGGCTCCCCCTTCGCCTGTTACAAACTTTCACGGCGCTATACCCGCGACGGGAGCCTGCGCCTCGAGCGCCGCCCCCCTCAGCCCGGGTGCATGAGACCGCTAATTTAGCGCCGCTCTGCCAGCGACGAGCCTGCGCCTCGAGCGTCGCTCCCCTCAGCCAGGACACGGAAGCCCGCGCATTAGCGCCGCTCCGCCAGCGATGAGAGCCCGCGCTTTGAGCGCTGCTCCCCTCAGCTACGGCATTTTTCAGGCGACGGGAGCCTGCGCTTCGCGCGCCGCTCCCCTCAGCCCTTGGCACGAGAGCCTGAGTTTTAGACTCCGCTCTCCCCAGCCACGCGCCGCGCAGCACCAAGACTGTTGCGCCTGCGCGTCGCTCTTTTAAGCGAGGGTGTCCCCCTCCTTCTCCTCCCGGCCATGCGGTGGCGGTCGGTTTGACATTGTTGCGCGCAACCGTGTCGTGTTATAACTTTCAAAACCCAAGGCGCAAAAACGATTGCCGTGAGGAGTAAATATTCCCCTAAGGTGCCAAATTTGCTCTATACATTGTTCTAGTACGTACTCTGGGAGGCGTTTCTTATAACAGTCCCTCACGGCTTGCAAATCAAAACAAGTGCCACGAACGTCCACCTCTTGTTGATGCGATCATGTCAGCATGCCTAGAGTCGAATATGTCGACGTACTGACCGATATATGGCCTGATTTCAAAGTATCTTGATTTAACCATAGAAATATCATCCCTATGTGAAATAGTGCCTCCCCAAGTATTATAAGTACGACAATGTTCATATCTCGCGAAACACAACTCGCATGACCTAACTCTCTTCACCGACGTGTCTCCCTTGTTCATGCGGTCGTGAACATATCTTAGTGTTGCGAAAAACTCTTTATTCCGTTTGTTATTTCCCGAAGGTGGAATAATACGCCTTTTTGTGGAACCAGCTCGTATCACTTTTTACTCGTACGTAGCTATGTATTTTGTTCTTCAACTTTGGTTTCCCTGTTTGTTGCTATGAGTGATGATTGCCCAGCATGTTCCTGCGGTTCGAGGGATTCTGTGATTCGCGAAGCACGTCTCAACGGCCAAAAGCATGTCTACAGCCCAAATAACATGGCGAATACGTGGCATGTTGCACCCGGTTGAGCAATAGAAGCAAAGTCATGTGCCAGTACCAAACAGCTACGAGTACGTACACACGTATCGTCATGAACAAAAATTCAAAACCGTGCTGTTTTTGGGAAGAGAGCCATCAGACGACACGTCAACAGACCTGGTGAATTGTGTGATGTTCTGCATGGTATATACGTATAAGCTACTGCTGTGTACGTGAAAAACGACATAAGATATTGGACGTCCAGCAGCATCTAAAAGCTAAGACGCCATGCCGGAATTCATACATTTCACTCCCCCAAGGTCCACATGTTCATACCGTTTTTAAGAGATGAACCCCAGATATTTTTCATACGTGTGCTGTATGCCCCTGGTGAACGATTGACGAATGGGTTTTGGTTTTGGTTTTGGTTTTGGTTTTTCAGTATCGGAAACATTGGGATCGTCTCGAGACCCAAATCTCCCAAAACACACAAAAGCCTAGTTATCTGGCGAAAACGAAATGTAATTGGTAACGGGTCGAGCGCGGTGTATATAATACGTGTGCCAAATTTCAGTGTCTCCCTCCAAAACACAGCGTGGACTTGGCTATCGAGTAAAGTTGAGGTGGTGTGCTTGAACCAGCCTGTACGTATCTGAGCTCGAGAGGGGGCAAGCAATAACGTATTTCGCGCCGAAACAATGCCGTTATAAATATGGAGGGCAAACGCTCTGAATTCGGGGTCCGGGGCCACTTCAACACGGTGCGTGTTTAAGGAGTAAAACTATAACTCCCCCATCCAGACATGGCCTTTAAGGCATCAAAGCTTCTAGGAAAATGGTTGGCGGCACAAAAAGGTGTAAGGCGCGTGTAAGCCATTTGCCTCGCCGGAAGAGGGAATCTAGATAAACCGATAATTGAATCACAAGCCTTGAGGCGTGCCGTACTCAAACCAATGCTGACCACGTTTGCCTAGGTATGGGCGTTGGTCTTTTCGACGCTAAACGTCGTCTGTTGGGCGTGCCACAACAACCAGAACATGGAGTGGTCACTTACTCGTGGTTCTTTTTGACACAGAAAGGGGGATATCTCCCCGAAGCGTGATGAAAAAGGGGGACGTTACGTAAAAAGGGGGACTTTCCCAAACTAAGTAGATGGAAAGGGGGATACCCTCGCGTAGGCATAACAAAAAGGAGGATATGCTCACAACCCCCTTTTGATCGCTCTCGTTCACCCGCTAAACATATGAAAAACAAAAAAAACGCTGTGGATGGTAGGGAGATGCCATGTAAGTGTGGCAAACGCATCAGGTTTTAATTTCGAGTCGATTTGACAGAGTACATAGGCCTACCAGGCGGCGAAAACCGATGTCCCCCTTTTTGTCACGATATAGGGGGGTGTACCCCTTTAAGTAAAATCCCCTTTACTTAGTGTAGAAACGCTTACATACGCACGTACGATCACTGTACGTGGTATCATAAATATGTATTCACGTACGTATCATAAAAACAGTATCGATATAAAATATATAGCACGTATTATTGTGCGTTAATAGTGATGTCTACCAATTTCTCATTATTTTTTATTGCTATCAATACTTACTCAGACATGCTGCAAACACGTATACGGACACATGGACCATGTCAGACCATGTTGAAAAGTGAAGAAAAAAATGTCGCAACGATAAAATCTCCCTCTCCTATCAAAATTATTAAATTGACACTATTAATATGAATCGTACTTGGTATACATATTATACGTACCTCAATCAAGTCTGAATAAATGGATAAACGTATTTCATCCATCCCTACTGCAAATCTGATACAATACAGTGGGGGCCCGCATTTAAGAAATATTATGTTAGGAAACAGAGGCTGAGATTGTGAGAAAAAATAAGAAATTGCGTGTAAGAAAGACAGCTCAACCGCGCAACGAAATAAGAAAAACTCTATACAAGAAACAGCAGTGATTGTCGTTCCATCCAATTTAAGAAATGAGGTCGCTCCGGAGCGTGGCACGGAATAAGAAACGTCAAGCGTTAAAACCTTCCAGCCGTGCTACGAGTACCGTACAGAAAAGTAATCCAAGTAATAAAGTATCATCACAGCCGACATTATTATTTTTTCTTCATTTTGTTTTTCCCCCGGACAATTGTTTTTTACAATTTTATTTTTACCTTCACATAGCGTGTAGAGGGGAGCGGAGGGCTCCAGACTATCTGTTTTTGACTGGCTTTGATCGCTTTGCGGACCCTTCGGGTTCCACTTTTACTTCAGTATACCTTTTTTGGGTAAGTTAGCCTGTGACCACGGGAATCGACCGTGTCAAGTGTTGGATTAGTACGGACAGATGGAGGTACTGGATAGAGAGACCGGCACGGTTTTTAATGTGAAGACAACAACAACAACAACAAGTCTCATCCCAAGGCTTGAATGTCCGCAACGCGGAGCTTGCAGCTTAGTTGGGGGCGAATTGATCCGCGAAGTGTTGGTCTACACTTGGTATATATACGTAGAGTGTATGGAAGGCTTTATTGAGTTACAGGTGTGTTGATTGGGGACGTCAAGAGAGTACCCTCATATTTACAGCAGTAGTGTGGTAGTACCGCACTCGTCCGTTGCGGCTGACCTGTACAATGTCAACGTGATACGTGGTTCTCGCGGCATATATAAATAAGAAATAAGAAACACTGGAAAAACTACAATTTAAGTCGAGAATAATAAGAATCGTCATATAAGAAAAGCCGAAAATGTTGCTGGTGAGGGCACACGAAATAAGACTTTGAGCCTGGAAGCCACATTGACGTTTCTTAACAGCGGCCCCCCACTACTGTGTTTTGCCGTGTGGTAACTCATATGCGCTGGCAACTATGACGTGATGCAGCACGGCAGGGATGCACGCATCACATAATCAACTTCTGTGTATTTCCGCAATTACCATTTACCCGGTAAACCTGCATCACTTAAGGGGCCCCTTCGGTGAAAAAAATAAAAATAGTACTTGAGTTGCTTCAGTCTTGAAAAAAGTAAAACTTACTTGTTTTTGCAGTGCCCTTATATTGTTTTAATGAAGGGGCCTCTTAAATATACGTATATAATATATGATATATGATACATCCTGGACGTGGTGATCGTAAATCGTTTAGTTCGCTTGACTCTTCAATTTGCCTGATGGCTGAGATCGAACGTGAGGATATATACTCGTGAACGCCGTGTAAGCCCGATGGTGTATGTATGCGTTGTGCTGATGGCCGGGCCTGACTCCCGGGTGTATTCACTGGGAGTGCTCGGCCCTGAGCTTTGGATAGTATCTGTACTGACTGTAATCAGTCGTAAAACGGTCGGCCGTAAAACGGTCGTAACACGGTTTTGTTGTACTTCGCTTGTATTTCAACTTCTCGTGATGGCTGAGATCATTTATACGTGTGTGAGGATGTACACATTATACTCGTGAAAGCCTTGTACGCCTAATGGTTCATGTCCTTGATTCTCGTTGGCGCGTGGAGCTCCTATTGAAAGAAACTGGTCAGGCGTGGCACACGGAGATTTACTCGCTGTTAGTTAGTGCTCGGCCCTGCACTCGCAAAACCGAAAGGTGTCTTCTTGTTGTTGTAAGGAACCTAGTGTAAGGGGACAGGGTATCCCTAGCCAGGTCAGCCTATGGAACGGGTGCTCGTTGGTAGTCACGTGTGTTGTTTGCTTAGAGATAGAAGAAGAGCAGGTTTATTCCCTTTGCGTGATGAAAGACTGAGAGAAAAGGGGAAGGGCATCTGGGAACCTCCCTGGTTCCCATCTTAGATACGCCTTCCAAGTAATACCAATACGATCCAAATACCTGATACCAGGCATTTACCAAGGGTACGCGCGGTAAAGGTCGAGACGGGAAAATGTGGTCGGGACGGGAACGGTACGGTACGGGAATGGGAAACCGTCAGATTTTTCGTTCCCGACCGCGATTTCCCGACCGTTACCATCGTCAGTTTCTGTTCCCGAGCTCTACCGTCCCGCGGTAATGGCCGTGTTCCCGTTCCCGACTGTTTCCCATCCCACTGTCTGTCCATTCCCGACTGTTCCCGTCCCGCTGTCCGCCTAATCCCGACTATATTCCCATCCCACTGTCATATAAGTGATTCCCGTCCCATCCCGTCCATGGGGCACAGCTTCTCCCATCCCGCATCTCACTATTGGGGCAGATATTCCCATTCTATTTACCGCCGGTTTTGTCATTTTCCCATTGCATGACCATGGATGGATGCAAGTGCGTATACTGCTGTACGAGTAGACTGGAGAAGACTGCAGATATTCGTGCGTCTTCATATGTACGATTTGTTTATATTTCCGAACTATAAACAAATCGTATACGCGCGAATGTTTTTTTTTCTTCTTTTTTTTTCTCTCTCGTTTTTTTTTTAATTTGCACACGAACTTAAACTTTGTATCAACTCCTCAACCGGCCCCATTCACACTTCGCTATTTGAAATAATGATTCGGGGGGGAGGATAATTGGTTGGATGAGATTGGTGGTATTCGACGAATTGGGTCAGCTTTTTCATTCTGAATGGATAATGCCCTGCACATTGTCGGAAGGCAAATATAATAATAATGGTACGACGTATATATAATAAATCCGTCGATGGTTTAAGCTTGCGTTTCGTTTGGTGTTTCTGGTGCAGATTCGTCCCAAGTGGGTGTGTGGGCATTGCGGAAAAAGGGGAAAAAGCGGGGGGTGGTCGTAACAATACTGATGTGGCTTTTTGTCCCTGGAACCCCTTTTCGTTTTTGTTTTCTGGATTTGACTTATTCGGGAGGGGGGGAGTCGGGTTTTGAACACCATGATATCGATTCGTTCATAAGGAGGCCAACAAAGCGTTCGGTTAAAAAACGTACCAGGTAGTATGTATACACTTCCTGTCAAGAGAGGCGATAATACGAAAATGACACCCTGTCTGTGCGCTGGACTCGATCCTCGGAGTATGCCAAGCATGGTATTCAAAATGCCAACAAAGCGTGATGTTGTGTACCAGGTATGTACGTACCATACTTTTTATGTTTTGTTCCTGTTTTATATTCTCGCGAATATTATACTCGTCTATCGTAGCATATCAATACGTCGAAGTCACAAGTCGGTAATATAAGTAGATAAATAAAAGCTACGAGGAGTACTCGTACTCGAAGAAGGCTTTTGATTATAATTCGCTCTTTTCAGCCGTTGTCGCCAGCCTGTGTTCCCGACCGTGTTCCCAACCATTCCCGACTGCGTTTCCCGACTGCGTTTCCCGACCGTATTCCCGACTCGGTTCCCGACCTATTCCCGACCTATTCCCGACCTATTCCCGACCCGTTCACCGATCATTTCCCGTACCGCCGAACAATGGTTCCCGTACCGTACCGTACCGTACCGTACCGTACCGTACCGTACCGCCAAAAATCGGCTCCCGTCCCGTCCCGTACCGCCAAAGAATCGTGTCTTCCCGTCCAATCCCGTCAACTAAATGGTTTCCCACCTTCACGTCCCATTCCCGCCCCGCGGTAAACAGACGGGAACATTTTCCCATACCGCCCCTCGGGAAGACCCAAAAGCAAATCCGCCTGCGGCGGGCAAAACGGTCCCATCCCGTACCGCGCGTACCCTTGGTATTTACCAAGCGATTCCACGTCATTCCAGCAATACCATAACATTGTGGTCATACAGCAACGGTGTGTGGCTATTCGTCGGATATTCCGAGTGGCGGATGGATTCCCATTTGTTCGGAACATGCGACGCACTGTATAAATACATACCCTGGTACCAAATACGATGTATATGTGCCCTTCCCGGTATCCTCGCATCATGTACATATATACATACACGTATACACATCAGATATGTATGTACCAGGTGAGTAGGATATAGAGTTATGTATATATGATACAAAGTTCTGGTGAACTTCCTTGCATATAATGTTTGTATATATATGTGAAAACCTCGGGCAAAGCCGAAAAATATCATATATATATTATGGTGTATAACTGTTGCATCAAGCACGACGTGTGGCGTGCGATCATTTCGGGTGAGCTGCTATTAATACACACATCCAACTAAAACCTCTTTGAACTACTATTAATACAAGTACTACAGTTAGTTGTAAACTATCATGTATAAAGTACGTGGCGCGGTTGTTGTTGGTCTCACATTAACTCTTACACACACGTAGAGTCTGTGGTCATTCAAAGCTGCTAGGGCCCTGCGAAGATCCGAAAAAGTCACCAGCTCAAACCTCCTTGAACTATTAACACTACTGTACGAGTATAGCACTTAGTTGTAGAATATCACGTACGTACGGGGCGTTGCTGTTGATGTTGTTGTTGTTGTTGTTCTCATATTACCTCTAAAAAAAGAGTCCGTGGTCACACGAAAAGGTGCTGGAGCCCTGGGAAGATCCGGAAAATCATAAAACAAAATAACAAAATTCGCCCGGAAAGCAAGACGGCCCACCTAAAACACACGAGACAAAGAAGAAGGCGCACAAATGAAAGGAATGCAATGTGCTAACTGAGCAAACATGACAGACAGCGGGTATCCACTAAACTACAGCATAGAGTGCCCCCCGTACCCACCACTAACCAGCTCGTGGCTATACTGACTACACAGTGGTGGCTGCTGTCTGGAGTGCTGCCTGCACAGTACAAACGCATGGTACAGCAGTAGTTGTGAACACAGATAGATAGGAACACGCGCGCGTGCTGCCTGGAGTGCCGTCAGAGTGGCGAGCCGCGGACATGCCGTGAAAAAAGCGAGAACATCGACCCGATACTACCATGTAGAATTAAGCGATCGCCCCGTCTTCCCGGATTGTCCTACCTACATACAAGGTGCACTACACAGCCATTAATACTAAGTCCCTTATATTTGCGGTGGGTCTATTCCCATGAAGGGTATAAAACTCTGCCAACACAACAAAAACCACAGAAGCCGTGTGACGTAAGCAACACAGGCAGGCCCTGCCTCGTGTAAAAATCCAGAAAGCACCGAGCATTGCTGCTCTCGTCATGGTGTGCACGCCGGTCGCAGGTCTCCGTGTGCCGTCCTGCTAACGGCCGTTCTCCATGGCCGCCTCGTCGGCCGTAGCCCTCTCGGCCCGCCGGTCTTTCGTGCGTGCTCTTGTTGCCGTACAATTAATTCTAGTCGGTTATTCCTCTTCTCCCCCGTCCAAGCACAACATGCCCCTCGCAGCTGGCGGTACTGCCGCCGTGAAACTTGATGTATAGCGTACACGTACGAGCCAAGATACATATCTGCGGGCGCGTGGCTCTGTCCGCTCGTTGGCATGGTTAGTGATGTTGTCTTTGTGGACCGCCGTGAAATGAATTGTTCGACAGCTGGAGTATTGCGAGAAACCCTATACCCGTAATCGGTTCTGCGAAATCAACGTTTCTTTCCTCATTCAATGCACTTCGCATAATACTTACCGTGGATAGTCTATATTATACTGTCTATATCCGGAGTTGTATGATGTGATATGCACGTGGGTCGTGTCCTACAATTTCTGCGATTTTTTGTCACCGGGGATGTGTCAGAGACCACACCCCTCTATGTACGACAGCACGCCCAGCAGTGACAGTACATATATGTATATATATGTTTCAACGTCAACTTGTTATCACCGGAGTGTGTTTTTATCCGTGTTATATCCTACATAAGAATGTTACTTGGCCTAAAACCTGATTTCAGGTGTCTGACGAAAGGGTCGTACCGTATATTATGTGCGTATTATATCCTATATTTATTTACATAAGTACACATTTCGGGTGTTAGATCGGGTAAAAGCCTAATTAAATATGCCTTTCGCCAGAGGGTCTGGCTTTGATAAATTGATGGGTCAGCGAGTTTTTTCCCCGTAACGATCTACCCTATTAAATAGAGATATACGTGCCAGTGGCGGTATTTAAGAGTTGTTTTTGCCGCCATAGCGAACAGACGTATAATATGATAGACGTCGTATGTATGGTGAATGAGCAGTCGTTACAACCAACGCAGAACGGCAGTACATGTTTATAGTCTATACCGAAATTGGTAGATATTTCCAGGTACGTGGTTACGTAACTCAAGCAAGAGTATAAATACCGTTGTCGGCTATTGGGGTTAAGATCCACAGTTCGAGTGTGCGTGTTCGCTTTTTCGATCCCTCCGACCATCCTCCCCCACCCCCCACTCCTCACTCCGCCCACTTCCCACTCCACTCTCCACCATCCGCACACCAGCACACCCAGCAACGCTCCACAGCGCTCTTCTTCCACTCGCGTTGTAATCAACTTCAAAATACGGCAAGTTTATTATTGTTTGCCTGCTGTATAGCGTGTGGTATTAATTTATCTCCGGTATTTTTCGATTTTGTTTTTAGCGTCGAACCCGGCCGTTCTGTGTGTTGTCGGAGTTTTGTCGGACGCTACACCTACAGTAGCAACCGAGTGTTGTATATCCTTTCTACCGTGCGATTTCCGACAGCACTAGACGTCTAAACCGACTGCTGCAGGTCGTTCGGTAACTGCGAGTTCGTTTTATTACTTTGCGTGCGTGCGTAACTGGAGTTGCAAAACATGTCGGCCTGGCGGAAGGGCGCCGTCCGAAGCACTGCTCATACTATTGGTGTAGAATCGACCCATCGCTCCGCCCATTGTCCTTTACGATAAAAAGGCTGATCGAAGCATGGCCTTTTTGAATCATTCAACTGTTGCCATGCCGTCAATTCACTACTGCTTGTGGCAGGTTTATACTTGCGTTGCTCAAGCAGACTACGTATGCCCCTGCATGCCGGCTTGTTCTAAGCTCTGTCTGTGGGTTTTCTCTTGTGCACGCTCCTATCGCTGTCTACTTGTCTCATGTCGTAGATGTGGAGCGCCGTGAGTACCGTGTTCTTCCTGGCGATGGCTCCGCTCGGATCATTAGCGGCAGAAGTTGGAACATCTATCCAACAGACGTCCAACGCGCCTGGGTCTGTTGAAGTGGAAGCCCAGCATGTGAGCGTTGGTTATGGCCTGTGCGAGAGATGGAACGGGTGTTCGAGCTTCACATTTCACGTTTCCTCCGTTCGCCTGTATTTCCATGTTTTGTTTTTGTTTTGTTTTTTTGCTTTGTTGCTTGATGTCTATATTTTAGTACTACCGTACGTAGCATGCCCTCTTTGGTGGTGTAAAATCTGTTGTCAGGAGAACTGCGAAAATAGTCCGGATCAGTGAACCACTGCAGGGTGTAAATGGGTAATATATACAGTAATCCGTTCTCCTTTCCGCCTTTCCCAGCTGCCTTTAAGCGGCGTTGGCGGGGACAGTGTGACACAAAGACAACCGGGTCTGTCGAAAGTGCTGACTGGTGCAGCAGGTTCAATGTACCAAGTCAAAGAAAAAACGATTACGTGTGCAGGATAAGAGCGCCTATTCGGGCCACTACGCCGATCACGCAGCCTGTATGGGGGAGCCATTACAGCAGATAACTATGAATAGCGACGGCTTGTCATTGAAACCATTGGAACCAGCGCAAAGGGCTCGCCCACACGCTTTGGGTATGTACTGTAAGTCTCGAAACTATGCGCAACGTGCCGAGAGGTAGACAAATACACCAGACAGCGGACAGGCGAGCACACAAACGAACGACGAAAGCATCGCGCTTTTGCCTGGCACTGTCATGGACCGTCTGTCGTGGGACCTCATGGCAGTGTCACGCATGTCGTGCCACTGGCAGGGACATCATGGGCAGTGTCACGCATGGCGTAACACTGGCAATTGGTATGGCGCTGCCATGACGGCGCCATAGGTTCCTACATTAGATATTGGGCATGAAGATGTCATGGCCTTGCCGTATCACGTATATACATACGTGGTCCGTAGGTACCAATGGCAGCCGCGGCTGTACTGCTACTGCACTGTCTTTACCAACTCCCCATGTACTGCAACTGCACCAATCGCGCTGACGCTGTCAAGCCTTGGGCGGGCTGTAACCCTGCAGTGACAGTTACATGGGAGTTCATGCACACTACGGGGCTTTTCGTTGTATGCAGCTATTATTGCAGCTGTTGAGAATTGCCTTTCCAATGAGAATGAAAATCGATTGAAGTATGTTTTGTTTAATGAAACGTTGTATGTATCTCACAGGCAAATATTATCCCTAAAATATACGTGCATTGATGACAGATATAGATCCTCGAAACGAATAGATCAAAATCAACAGGCTCGTAAAACAGAGGACACGAGAATAATGTACTGAGGGGCGAGACGCCTCGCCAATAAATCCATATTTGTTTTATGTTTTTCGGACGTTCGATATCCAGAGACTGTCAATAGTGCTGATTTGTTTTTTGTGTGGTCGACGGCTGTCACCAAATATGCCTTTTTGCAATGTTTATTTTTGACTGTGAAGGAAGAACCTCCCATATTAAAACAGAACCAACTATTTTCGATTACCATTGTTATCGGAAAGGCAATTATTAATCAGAAAACTCGGCTGTTACGCGAGCACTGCGCGTGCGAGCAGAAAGGTCTAAATACTGAAGTGCAACAACGAATCGCGGAGTGGGATCTGCGACATAAAGCACAAGTTTCAGTTGAACAGACAGATACGAGTTGAATGTGCCCAGATCAAAAGTCGAATTGATGATTGATTGGCGACAAAGCCAAATAGGTCGAACTTGGATGAGAGTAGAACCGTTTAGCGAGAGGGTGGCAACATAAAATATGGAGTTGAACCTGAAGCTAGAGCTCAAACGTAGGATATTCGGGATTTCAACATATGATTGCCTTGACACACCCTAGGAGCACGTGGTGGCCTTCCGTATAAAAACGTATACGTGTCCGCGGGACCCAAGCTAGCAAGGTCTCTGCTCGTTAACGATATACGTTGTCATAATAGTATCCAAATCGGGTTTGAGGAGGATCTTTGGACTTGGCGAACAGAAAAACGGGAAGAAACGAACGCGTGGCCAATTACCATGTGCATGGCCTGCGCACCGATATCACTAGGTGTATACAGTACTGGGTTTGCATATATTGCAGCGGTGTGAAGTGTTCCAACGCAGCAAACGGGTTTGCAGGAAAGCTCTTTAGAACATGTCGAAACGGTCGGTGCAACCTTGCTACTAACATTTATAATAGTCGAAACATAACCACACGCTACATTTTCTCTCATCCAAACTTCAGTCATCTTAATATCATACCGCAACCTTCACCTGTCCCTTTATTCCCACGTCAATGTCGCATATCTACTACCGGCACTACTAGGAAAAGTACTTGAGGGAGGGCGGGGGACGTGCACGCGAGCAGGAGCACCGCAGCCTCATTTCCGACAAAATGTCGACCTTGCTCGATATGCACAACGAAGTCAGGTGAGCACGAGCAGCTAGCTTACACTTGCAGTACTAGCCAAGGCGACTGTATGATAGATCTGGTTGCCGAACGAGACGGTCTGAAAAAGTATGCACTTAGTATAAGCTGTGTATGTCATGGTTTAATCGACGACGAGTACGGTTTGTGGTGTCCTGACGGTTTTTGGACTACTAAAACAATTGATTACCATGGGCGTATAATGTGCTTTCGACGAATAACAGCAACACTTTTGACACGAAGCCACGCCCTCGCTCTCGGGTTCGGTTCTGCTTGAAGGTGCCTACACAATGCAGACCCCCTGACATACAAGAACAAGATCGCCAAGTCTGCCCAGGTAAGACCACCGCAACGTTTGTGTGCGATGGCATGCCGCAAACTTCCACGGGGTCCATATCTTCCGTGGTCGTGCCGACTAGTAGGAGGAGGCCACAATGTTCTAAATACCTGCATTGTGATAACGGTTGCTACCTCCCTCAACACCCCTCAAATTCAACAGCTGCGTCCCGGGCGCTCAGTTCGTTGTAGCAGTAGTTGCGCCAGTATGCGTTACGGTCAACATATCGTCGGTACACCGTTTAACACGGAAGGGCACCCCCCCCCTCCCCCCCTTAGATAACACACCCCCCCCACACACGAGCGAGCACACCCCGTCGCATGTAATTGGTCCGACTTTCGATCGTCAGTTTATCACCGGGGCCAAGTTGAACCCCACCCCCCCCGCGGAGGTGCGTCTCAATCCAGCAAAATAATATGAACAGTAGCACACCACCTGGTGGACACAACTCGCCCCCAACGCTACTCCTACTCCTCCCTTCCACCGAGCTGTAAGCCCCAAATACCGGCTCCACTAGTAGGTTTGTGGTCAATCACAAAACTTGTTTTGTGTCACTGTAGAATCATCTCGAAAACAAAACAGTGCTCAACGCTACCGCCATTTGTTGTTCGGGGCGCCGACTAGACACACAATTTGGTTGGTATGATTATGGCACTAGTTACTATTGCCGCAAGGATGGGACCTCTGAGATGCAATCTTCGGGAGTTTTGGCATCAATATATTTCTGTAGTGGTACTTGTAACCAGAGCACACAGTATTTTGGACTCCGACCCCTGTTCCGTGAAGCACAACGCGGGCAACATGTCTATGACCTGTATGCACTGTATGCGCTAGTCCTAAAAAACAATATAGAAGTAAGAGTATCATACTGTATAACCAACATGTCCATGCGCTGTATGCGCTGCATGCGGTAGTCCTCAAACACAAGAAAGTAAGTCGTAAGAGTATCATACTGTATAATCGGCAGTAGTTGTTCATTTCTGGAGCTCGACCTGTCCCAGTGATACATTATTCGCTAAGCAGGCAAACAACTACCTGCAATCCATACCATGGTGTTGGTTTGGGAATGGAAACGCAAGTTGATTTCATACGAAAGCCTCCCACAAATTAGCGAACCCCTTATTTTCAGACCCTTGTTGCCCGTATTACTCCCGTCGTTGTCAACCTGCTTGCTGCCATACCCTCTTGATATCACGTTATCTGCAGTTTGGCCGAGGTTCATCTCGCTCCTCAGCAACCATTGCTACCGCTAGCCACCCTCTCGATATCACCCCCCCCCTAGGTGCGGAGGCCGGACGTGCGTTAGAATATACACCCCTCTACAGTAGCACACCCGGTGATGAATACACATATCAAACGTCAAGCTTGTATCACCGGGGTGTTCTTTGTTCCGTGTTGTACGGTGCTATACGCTGAACGGTGACGATACCGTCGATATAGCACCCCTTGATCGATGTACCCCCTGCTATCGTACCTGTTGATTGTTGTTGCGACACAGGTTCATGCTGACGCTCTGGCAAAGTCCTGCGGGGGGCTTTATCACAGTCCCAACGAAGACCGCCCTGGCTATGGAGAGAACCTCTACTCTTGCACAGGAAAAACGGGATCGGCCTCGGGCTCGGGCAATTGTATCACGGCTCAGGGTGCCATGCGTCTCCTATGTGAGAGTCGTGCAGTTCTGCTACACGAGAAATGTTGCGCCAATACCTCTTGAGAATAGAGGCCAGCATTACCCGAGACACTTTACCGTTTTGTTTAAGGCTTACATGTGGCGCGTTCACACAACGTCAGGCTGTGAACTTGAATCCCACGTACTTATGGGTTTATATGTGCTCATGCAGGATATACATCCTGTGTGAGAAAACCACAATATGAAGTTGTACGACTAGAAGTCAGGGAGCGTGTGTCTATCCGTGAAAAATAGTTGTGTACGTAACTTTGCCACTACTAGTTTGTAGTCGGAAATAAACCTACCCGGTATTACTGCTCTATGAAAGTACCCAGATGTCCGTATTATTATGTTCTCCGTCATAGATGCCGATGGGTTGTATATGGCGCGTTCACACAACGTCAGGCTGGGAAAATGGCGGTGCGCTCGCCGAGAACAGTGCAATGAGAACCATACGTAGATACGATGAAGCCTTAGTTTCGAAGTTGAAACGATCACGTCGCCCCTGTCGCCTGCGTTTACGAACCACGCGTATGTGCTTATGTATGAATGCATGCTGGCGGTCACTTTGCACACTCGCAGATGAAGACGAAGTAACCGTATTCAGGGTGAACTATGGTGGGCACGCGACTCAGATCCTGTGGAAGTCTACCACGGAGCTGGGCTGCGCGGAGGCGACTTGCAATAGGAATACGAAGAAGACGGCCTACCTCGTGTGCCAGTACAACCCCACGTGAGTAAACTGTGTGTGTGCCCTGGAACATGGTGGTCTAAATGTGTGTTTCGATGGGTGATATCGTGAGCACCTGGGGCCATGGTGGCGGCAAACAGTGCACGCAGGAAGGCTCCCGACCGAACATGCCGAACAGAGTCTCTTGGAGCTGCAATAACACCCGTTGCCTCATGTTTTTAGGTGTGATTGTACAGCTACTTGAGCAGTTCGCATAATCTGAACCCGGACTTGGATACCGGCTATCACCGGTGAGCATCAATACATCGCGTCACAAATTGTCCCTAAATGTTTCGGTTTTCTACCCTGCGTCGCTCGTTTTCCCTTCTCGCTTATGACATTGGTTTGCTTACAGCGGAAACGTCGACTTGGACAAAAATCTTAGATCTGAAGTGGGCCTTCCGACCGGAAGGAGGAACTGCTGAGACGAAGCGAGGTCGGACCTTCCATTGCTTGGCTCCGCCAGTGGCAGGAATAAAACCGTCAGCGATTAAACTGTTGGCTAGTGGCTGGCTGAAGATGGTTGTCGTGACGAAGCTGAATGCAACGCTACACAGGAATCCACGACAGCTAACACTACATGGTGTATATTAGGAACCGGTCATGGGCACCTGGTTTATGAGCGTATTTTAGATTCGTATACACCAAGCTGGGTTTTTCTAACAGCTGGGTTTGATGCTGTGTGTTGTGCAGCGTCGTTTTCCGCCCATGCACTGTGCGTAATCTACACCGGTATAATAGGTTGGTTAACTGTTCGCGGTTCGAACCCCGCCGAAACCTTACGTTTCGTTCACTGAAAGCAAGACGGCTGCGATTATGAACCATTCAAGGATTCTCGCCGAGCAATGGGGTGTTGACACCGTTTTTGCGATAGAAGCCAAGGAGGCATATGCTGAATAAGTCAGGTGTAACTACCGCTTGCCCAGAAGGTCGCCGGTCGTCAAACGTCGTACGAAATTACCAGGGAAGGCGACGCGATGCTATAGACGATAAACATCTTGCTCTACAGCGCACTACGTAGACTTCTGTCTGTTCTTGTTCGCTCTTGTCTGCGCGTGGACGCTGGTGACCATCTGGTTTTATATATTCATATGCGTATACTCTGTAGAGCAATGGTGCAGGTATGAATGTGGCCATCCCACCCTGGTCGTACAGCAGCTCTAACGAGTACGCAAGCCACAGTAATAAAGAATGGAAAGTAGGTTACAGCTTGGACAAGCGTGGGTTTGCGTGGAGGGTGTTGGGTTGTAGCAGCAGTGGTACTCCATAGCCAGTGGCTCACGCCAGGTCTCGTGCAACAAAGGCCCCGTGCGCCTGGTGTTCCCCACAAGCTGTTTTCTCTACATGTATGATATGTATATGTTGACATTATCGGTATGAGAAAGACATATGCGTGTACCGCCCGGGTTTGGTTGTGCGGTAGCATTGGTCTGCCACGGCATCCCGTCACCCGCAGGGCTCGAGTATGTTTTCGGATAGACGGCAAGTAAATCCTACGGATTCCCGTTCAACGACGGAAATCAGGCGATCACTAATATTATGAAGAGCGTTTGGGGCGTTACAACGTAGTGTTTGTGTTGTATGAGCAACGATATGAGATACGCAGAGGCTTGCGAGGGTTGTTATTCCACGAACTCATGCTACCCGCTCCCTGCGTACACGTCGAAGTTGGAACTTCTTCAGGCAGGCGCATGCTGGTAATTGCCGTTGTAGGTTATGTTCCTAATACGCGAGGGCGTAGCAGCAACTCGTTTGGTAGTTGCAGCCAAACGCGTATTGAACCAGAGTGGGAATATCAAAGGCACGGAGGTTCTAGATATTCCTATCCCAGGGGTCCAAATCTAGCCAATCTACTGTGATTAATAAACCTCCCTGCAGTGTACTCTAATCTCCCCGGGTTCACCATGGTGTAACGGCCTTCAGCCCTCAGCCCCCCGAGAGGATCAAGCTACTTGCACTTGAGAAGACGTCTAACCTGTGGTTCGAGCTCGGACGTAACGCGTGGAGGGCTCGCTCATACGCACTTCGGATCGACCTCGATGCTGCAAAGATGTAGCCGTGGTACCTTGTGATTGAAACCGTCAGTCCGGGTGATAGCCCTATCCCTTTTGCGGATGTTCATAGCTCACAGCTTGCGAAGACGATATTCGGTGAAACCCTATCCCTAGGTTTCCCAGCAAAGGCGTGTTGCGCGGGTCGTGCGGGAAAAACATCCGGCGACTTATCTTGCGAACCCCCTTTAGCTTTTGGTATTATATCATACCACGTACCAGGTAACGCTGTAATTACACGTACATCTGGTACTAGACAAACAAATGGTGATGGACTGCCTCGTGCAAACGTGCAAACCGCCTCTGAGACATCGTGCCAGCCTAGACGACATAGATAGCAATTCATGGCTGGTTCACGGATCGGTCCATTACTGCTTACGGTTCAGCTCTGCGTGGGTGAACTATACAATAGTTTTCTTGGCCGTGGCACTCATTGCGATCGTTGTACCGTGGGGCAATTGTGACCCGGCGTTCGTTGCAGAATGTAACCCTGCTTTTCAACAAATCATACTACTCGTATACATTAATATTCATTCATGTTATCTGGGATGTAATTATGCATGTTGCCGTTGCAACGCGCTTCGCGAATCACGCAATCCCTCAAACGGCGGCAATGTGGTGGCCAATCGTCACTCATAACGACCAACAGGGAAAAGCAATTTTGAAAAAAAAAGTATTCCTACGAGTACGTTATATTCTTGTGGTCGACACGTACTGTACGGCACATTCCCTGTTTCCGGAACATGTGACGCCATGTATATATTCGTTTCAGTTAAATCGTTTTCCGGCGCCTGGGTGTTCTGGCTGTCAGGACTGATACAGGTGCATGTATGTGCGGAATTTCGCTTTAATATCATTGACGAACTTCGAAAATAGAAGTTCGAGTTAATTCATGTAAAAACACATACTTTTCAGGTACGAGCACTGTACGTGGTATCATATTCACGTATATACGTATCATAAAAACAGTAGTATTGATGTAAAAATTATATCGCGTATTACGTAATAATTGAATTTAATATTAATAGTACCAAGGCCGGTCGCCCCGGTGGTCTAACTGGTAGCCACGAAGCTTGTAGGGCCGGATGTCGAGGGTTCGATTCTCCCCATGGAGGTTTTTATTCTCAAATGACACCGACTGTCGAGAGCGCATATTATAGCGTGGGTGAGCAAAATTCGACAAAAGTTGACGAGGGAAGAAAGTGCTGAGATCTTCTCGCGATCAAAACCAAGGCAAGAACCGTAGTGGGGGAGGAGGGAGAGGAGCCTATTTTGTGACCCCGTACCTGAGTTACGACCAGGGAGGGAGAAAGACGGAAGTGCGAAGATAATTAATGGGATGGATAACAAAAAAAATAAAAAGTGATATCTAACAAATTTCTGCTACGTATTAGTATTTATATTAATATTGATACTCACTCCCACTCACTGCAAATACGTACATACGTACATGGCCCATGTTGTAAAAACAAAAAAATGTCTCACAATGGCAATCTCCCTCTTCTGTAGAGATTACTACATTGACACTATTAATATTAATACTCGTATGAATACGTACGTACCTCAATTAAGTCTGAATACATTTATTTCATCCATCCCTACTGTAAATCTAGTACAATATCCCTCCTGCGGTTTGCCGTGTGTGATAACCCATGCGCTGGAAACTACGACGCGATGTGGCACGGCAGGTATCCACGCATCCACGCATCATACAAATTTCTTATCAAGTTATGTGTGTGTATTTCCGCGCTTACCATTTACCCGTTAAACCTGCATCCCTTAAGGGCCGGCCCCTTCGGTAAAAACACGAAAAAGAGTACTTGAAATTGAGTCTTGAAAAAAGACAAAATAACATTGTTCGCCCGAAGGGGAACCTTGTACGTATATTAAAAAATTAAAAAAACAACAGCTGTGAGCTCGAGGATTTCGTCGAAGCTCATCTTTGCTAGCTGAGTGTAATACTTCGATCGCGCGTACTTACGGATTTTATATGTCCTCATGTAGGATGTACATCCCGTATGAGGGGGACACAATCTGAGGCTGTAGAATTCAGGAAGTGTGTGTCTATTTGTGGGGGAAGAAATAATTAAAAATAAATTAAAATTAAAATTAAACAGTCTGAAATAAACGTACCAGGTATACTATAGTGTTCCGACGAGTTGACGTGATAGAGGGGTTCTACTATTTGTAGCCATGTATGGTATATAAGAAGAGGTGTGTGAGGACAGGTTATGGAGTAAAACTTAAAAGCACCTGGATTAAGTTTTTAATTAATTAGTGATTTGGGTTTTTGTAGTGTGCATTATTTATTTGTACCTATAAGGTATCTTTAGTGGCAATTAGTAAGAACAACAACAACAACGTTTTATCCGTTATAACTGTTAAAGGGGGGGGGGGG
>MEHQ01002031.1:121568-252869 GCA_008828725.1 Saccharina japonica | reverse complement strand
TGTTTGTGGTATGCGGTTGCTCGATACTGGTTTCCCGATATGTGGCGGTTTCATACTGGTCTACGGAGATTGGGGTTTATATGGTATGGCGAGGCATTATGATCTGAGATGATGCCTCGCGTGGGTTGCTGTCTCCCTCCTGGGAGCAGTCTGCGATACAATGATGATGAGACCCGGGCTTTGATAGAATGATACTGCTCGTATATGTGTGAGGGGTGCAGCCGGTGACAAACCTGGTGCGGCTTACCTCCTGTGTGTGGTGTTTATGATGGGCCTCTGACAAAACGGTATTGGCTCACCTGGTGTGTATTTGGTACGTGGTGACACGAGTGTATATTATCTACCACCTTCTCCTTGACGACTCACGGTATAGGCACGTGGCTACACAGAGCACGTTTGACAGCGGTTATACAAACAGTATCTTTAGTGGCAATTAGTAAGAACAACAACAACAACAACGTATATATACTATGATGGACGATTCTTCGGCCTGGGTATGAGCTTCCTCATTATCCGGGTCCAGGGTTTCCTCCTCGCTAGCGGATTCTTTCCGTCCCGCCAAGCTGTCGGAACTCGGCGTTGGGCGCGTCGGCTGTGGTTGGATAGCCGGCGTTCCCTTCGCTCCTGCTTGCTTCTTCCTCTTCTTCTCCTTCTTTTTGATGCTGCGTTTCTGCGACGCAGTCATGCTGAACTCCGATGAGTCCATGACCCCGCTCTCTCTCTATCTCTCTTTCTCTCCCTCTCTCTAAAAAAAAACAAAAACAAAAACTTGCTTGACAGCGTGAGCTGCTTCACCGTGAGGTTCGAATCTCAATCAAGGACGCCAACATGGAAGCCTACTGTCATAGAATCCCAAAGGTCCCAAGTGATGTGGTAGTTTTGACCCGCTACCGAGGGCTGCACGTTTTCTTCCTTATATTTAGGGCAAGGAGAGAGCCCTCCACGTTGGGTTAGCAGCGTGAAGAAGAGATAGATCGAGTGAGGTTCGGGCGGGAAAACAAGGCCCGTCTCGACTTCAAGGAGGCTCGGTTATTATGCCAAGATCTCCGGTTCTCGGAAAGATACTCGGACGTGATAGCACTTCTGGTGTATCTTCCATGGGTACATGTGCAACGACCATTCTACGAACTTTCCCCAAAACCTGTCCTCCACATATACCCTGGACGTGGTCGTTAACCGTGTACGAGTAGTTCGCTTGTCTCTCAATTTTGCCTGGTGTGGCGGAGATCATACGAGAGGACAAGGACACAACTCGTGAACGCCGTGTAAGCCCGATGGTGTATGTATGTATGTACAAGGCGCTTCGCGTAGCGGGCGGTTCCACCCGCTACGCTCGCTCGTCAAGGACATCACAACATATTGTGAAAGAAAGCCACAGGTGGCACATAACTTAAGGGGGAAACAGGCGACTTGCAAATGCCCAGAGCTCCAGGCTCCAGGACAACAAAGCTGTACTCGTATGCTCGAAAGAGAAAATACAGCAACACAGCTCACAGCACGGCGCCGCGCTGCCTGCTGGGTGCAATTTGTGCCTTTTTCGTGATTACCTGGTATGTGTGGTAGTACAACAGCAGTACTCCGTACTTTGTATGAAAGAGAAAGCACAGCACGCGGTCGTCAAGTTGTGAAATACGGAAAACGAAACCCACAAAACTGATAAATAAGTATGATACATACTCGTACTCGAACGAAACGACAGTACAGCAACACGGTCCACCGCACGGCGCCGCGCTGCCTGCCGGGTATGATTTGTGCCTTTTTCGTGATTACCTGGTATGTGTGGTATTACAACAACAGCAGTATTTACTTCGTACTTTGTATGAAAGAGAAAGCACAGCACGCGGTCGTCAAGTTGTGATTTGCGAAAAACAAAACCCACAAAACTGAGAAAGACGTATGATACATATTCACTCGTACTCGAACAAAACGACAGGAGAATAAGCGAAAAACAAAAACGAAAAAAACGGTCGGAAAAAATTGGAAATCGAGTATATATGATAACACGAAAATTTGATTTAAAAAGAAATGCCGCCGCGCCGTCGGGTCTCTGTCATGGTTGCGCCTCTCGAAAAGAAAAATGGGAACCTCTGTCATTCCTGTCAGCCTCGACGCTCTCCACCCACCCGCGATCACCTCGGCATCGATTCGGTCCGGGTCGAGCTCTACTGCCTCCCTGCCTTAGTGAGCCCCGTGGCCCGCCTCGCGTGAAGCCCGGTGCTCACCATGGCCCTCATTCGCGCGCTCGACCATGTTGGTGTTCAAACTCGTAGCTCGCTCTCTGTACATAGTATTTGTTCGAGAAATAAGCACCGCTTGAATTTTGTTTTACAGTCAGAACCGACCCTTAAGCACTCGAAGGAGGCGACAGCAACAACAGCAGCAGTCCAGAAAGTAGCAGCACGTACTGGTACGTACGTAGAGCGGACACAAACAAAACGCCGGCATGGATGCGCAGCCCTTGTACGTACAGCAGTAGCCTTTTTTTTTGTTTTCGGTCGATTTTACGTCCGAGTTTTTTCTATTGAAATTAGTGCAAAAATTGCTAACTCGCGAAGTTGTGGGCCGATTTCGATTCTGACCGAAGTTATGAAGATCCACATTTTCACATTTTGGGGACTCTTTAAAAACAAATTACTTGATTTTAGTATTGAAAAAAGTTACTTGATTTTAGGGAAGAGATTTTTATCTTGAAATTAGTGTGGATATTTGACTTGATTTTAGTGTAGGGGGTTAGACCCCGGGCGGGAAAGCCCTCCGAATACGCTGGGAACCCCTCCCGTCCCGCGGAAAGCTAGGAAACTAGAGAGAGGTCCGGCAAGTAATCGAAGGAGGCGGTGTCGAAGTGGGAGGCCTGAGAGGCCAGGGATGGGTCAACCCGGCGATTTGGGAAGAAAGACAAAAGTAAGTATGTCTATGTGTTGTGATGATGGCCGGGCCTGTATTCACTGTAAGTGCTTGGCCCTGAGCTTTGGATATGATCTGCACTTACTGTAATCAGGTCGTAAAACGGCTTCTGTTCGCAGGTATTTCATTTTCGCGTGATGACTGAAATAATATGTATGTGATGATGTACGTATACTCGTGAAAACCTTGTAAGCCTAATAATGGTTCATGTCCTTGATTCTCGTTGACGCGTGGAGCTTCTTGAAACAAAATGATCGGGCATGACACGCGGATTTATTCACTGTTAATGCTCGGTCCTGCGTTCGCTAAACTTTTTCACGAATGGTGTCTACGAGTATACGTACAGTAGCTTCTTGTGGTAATACATCAATCAGTGTGTGGCTATTCGTCGTATATTCCGAGTAACTAATTCCAATTTGTTCGGAACATGCGACGCACTGTTAAATACCACACCAAATAAATACCACACGATGTGCCCTGGCAGGTATCCCCGCATCATGTACATACACGTATGATATACATATCATATGTATAAATATGTACCAGGTATGTATGACATAAAGTTCTAGTAAACTGCCGTGTATACAGGTGTTTATGTATAAACCTCGGGCAAAGCCATAAAACATCGCTTATTATATGATGTGTAACATCAAGCGTGGCATGTGGGGTGTGATCAATTCGGGTGAGCCGCTACTGTACACACACCCAACTAAAACCTATTTGAACTTCGTACAGCGAGTACGGCAGGTATTTGTAGAATATCACGTGCGTGGCGCTGTTGTTATTGGTCTCACATTAACTATTTTTACATATTATATATACGCGTGCAGTATGCGGTCCTTCTTCAAAGGTGCTGGGGCCCTGGAAAGATCCGAAGTACTCCACAACTCGAACCTCTTCGAACTATTATATTAATACTAGGAGTACAACTGTAACCTGTAACAACAGTTGCAGAATATCACGTACGTACGTGTGTGGCGTTGCCGTTGTTGTTGTTGTTGTTCTCACATTAACTCTTGCAAAAATGCAGTCCGTGGTCACACACAATCGAAAGGTGCTGGAGCCTTAAGGAAGATCCGAAAAACCATAAAAATACAAATAATCGCCCGGAAAGCAGCCGCTTCCTCACCTGAGACACGAGACGAAGAATAACGCGCACAAATGAAATGAATGCAAGGTGCGAACTGAGCTAACGTGGCCGCGGGTATCCACTCAACTACAGCATACAGACTATTGCCCGTTTCCACAGCTATTTACAAACTCGTGGCTAGTGACTGCAGCGGCTGTTGTCTGCACTACTGCCTGCATCATGGTAAGGCACGGTACAGCAGTTGTGAACACATATAGATAGGAACACGCGTGCGTGCTGCCTGGAGTGCTGTCAGAGTGGCGAGTCGAGGACATGCCGTGAAAAAGATAGAACATCGACCCGAAACTACCATGCAATATTAAGCGATCGCTCCGTCTTCCCGGACTGTCCTACATATATATATACAAGGTGCAGTATACAGCTAATAATACTACGTCCCTCATAGCATTCAATTGAGGGGGCGGGTTGCAAGTACAGCAGATAACTTTCTACGCTTTTCATTGTAGGTTATGACTCAGTGGTCATGCACAACCACGATTAGCTTTTCTGACATGAGTACAACCATATTGCCGCCGTCATCACACGGGACTGAATATGTAGTGAACTGTGTGTTTACTGTTTTCAATATTGCCGCTGCATTCGCGCAGGACTGAATATGTTTTACCAGTCTTTCATTTCACTCGTTCATTTTGATTTTTGAGTATCAGGCTTCTACACCGTAAGCGTTACTCTAGCGACTGGCTTTCATCACGGGGGCGTGTTAGCATAAGGACGTTGAGATCCATGCGTATCTATTGTGATGTGCAGTCACTACGCACTGATACGAGTATATGAGTATCTTAGTCTAGATATTCGGGTAATTGCAATATGCGGATAGATTACGAGTTTGTCTTACTCGTAGTGCGCTCTGTTGTATGCCCAAAACATCTTCATCAGGAACGATGCTGAGAACGATGCTAGAACGTTACTATAACGTTGTAGAGAACATTACAGGGAACAGTACCGACTACGGTAGAAGGTAACTGTCCGTAGCATGGGCATTGTACCGAGATGATCAGGTGCAGGCATCCCCCACCTCGATCACTCTACTCTACTCTACTCCTCTTCCCTCTTCTCCTCTTTGCTTCTCTTCTTCCTTTTCCATTGATCTCCCTGAGGTCAATCTTCTTTCCACTATGGCCAAATAAACGCCTTTTCAAACTATGACTTTCCTTCTTCTTCTTAAGTGATCTTCACAGACACTTTGGTGCCACCTCTGCCACCTCTCTCCACAGAGACAGAGCCTCGACACACCCGTCATTCTTTCAGCTGCTGTATGCTGACGATATGTATTTCTTGGAAGAAAAATAAATAACTTAAACGGCACGTATACATACATACGTATATGTCCATTCGCTCTGGTTCAGCACAATCAGTATCCCCCCAGCGTGACGCATTGCAGATTTGACTACTGCAGGTACTGAGGTCGCACCTCATATCCACTACCAGTAAATTACTGTTAATAGTAACTGCTGTGGTACTGGGATGTCAGCAAAAATGGATAGCACGGCTACATTATGTTACTCCGCGACGCCGCCTTACCCCTAACACAGGTAACACATGTTAGAGCGTGGGAAGATCCAAACGGTAACTTAGTAACATTACGTTGGATTGACTCCGGCCCCCACGGTAACTCAGTAACATAATGTTACGCCCGGATTGATTATTATGGTAACACAGTAACATAATGTTACAATCAGATCTTTACTGACTGTAACACCGTAACATAATGTTAGGCAGACTTCAGCATTTAAGCTAACATCCTAGCATAGTGTTACGTATCGGCCGGCTAAGACTGTAACATACCTAACGTATGTTAAATGTTACGTTTTCCGAGCATATAGCAATCAGACCGGGGGTCCGAATAACGTAGTGTTAGTAGTGCTGAACACTATGTTAGTGTTATGTTAGTGTGTTATTTGTAACACAATGTTAGGTCGAGTAGTGCTGACCAACATGGTAACGTTTTTAGGGTGTTATGTATAACACTCATTCGAAGGGTAACACAATGTTAGTGTGTTATGTCTAACGCTCCGTGGACAGTAACATTGTGAAATCGTGTTAGTAAATCTGCAGATATCGATCTGGGAATGTTAGAGTGAAAACGTACGTGTTGGGTCAGAGCCTAACACTATGTTAAAGTGTTAGTTGAAGGACGGATTACGGTGTAACATAACGTTAAGGCGTGTGCACGTTCGTGGGTTTCCAGCTAACACTGTGTTACCGCGTTACCGTGATTGCCCCTCCAGTGCTAACACTGTGTTACCGCGTTACCGTGATTGCCCCTCCAGTGTTAACACTGTGTTACCGCGTTACCGTGATTGCCCCTCCAGTGCTAACACTGTGTTACCGCGTTACCGTGATTGCCCCTCCAGTGTTAACACTATGTTAGCACGTTGCCAAGTCCCTGTGTTAAGCCCCATAACGCAGATAAGTGTTATCCGAGTGTTACGTTATCCGAGGTGTGATCTATCTATTATATATAGTTCGTCTGATGCCCAAAAAACAATACTTTAATCAAGTGATCTTTGATGCCCACTTTATCATTGCAACTTAGAGTGGAGCAAATAAATGCAAACAAAAAAAAATTTTTTTTTGTCCCACACACGTTCAAAACGCACGCTTATCCCTACGCCGGCATGCCCGGCACCGTCTTCTTACGTCGCAGGCTGGGATACTGTAGTACAACTCGTACGTGCGCCGTGCCTGTCGTCGTGGCCACAGCGATTCGCGGCTGCTCTGCGTACGGGTATTGCAGCAGTGCGGTTGCTGCTTTTAACCTTTGCTGAGATTGTATCGTTCATCCTCGTTCTGATCGTACTCGTATCGTATGATACGTACGTGGCCTTCTGTCACCGTACGCGACGAAAGCACCACTGCTTTAGAAACGGACGGGGTCTCTGAAGGCCCCTAGATAACGCCCCCTCCTCCTACCTCTGCTCGTGTTCAAAGCCGTCCCGAGTTCGCGAAGCTTGGTCATGTCGCATGGCCTACTTACCAGGTACCACGGGTGGTCCTCGGGAAAACAAGCATACGTATTCCACCCCATACCAGGTACCAGGTACGAGCAGGTACCAGAGATCACCAACAACCATCCTCAAGTCAAGCACCGCCACCATTACCACACCACTAGCTGAGCACCAGCACCAGCAGAAACGTGTCGCTGGTGGTGGTGGTGGTGGTGGTGGTGGTGGTGGTGGTGGTGGTGGTGGTGGCTGTGTTTGCTTGTTTTGGTTTCTAAAACAAATCTCGATCACTCTGCGATGGCAAGAAATAGACGATTTTTGTGAATGCGGCGCAATAAGGTGATACCAGGATACCAGGTATCATACCAGGCTAGACGGTGCCGCGAGACACCATATAGTAGCTCTTCAACGACACACCACGTTCAGAGCCATGCCCAGGTGACATGCTCACGTGACATCCTTGCGAGCCTGCATCATGCTGTAATCATGCTGTCTGTGCACGCACGTATATACGTATATACATAACCCTAACTTAGTATTGTTGCGCATGTCTTCAAATGTATGCGTATATGTTTCCAATCTGTCTTGTCCGTTCACGGAAGAGCAACGTACCGCCTTGCGGTTTTTCGTTTAGCGCAATCCTCTGCTGTGCGGTGCTGTGCGACTTTTTCTCTTGAATTTTATTTCATTGTACGTACGTACAATGTGCCTGTTGTATGACGTACATACAATGTGCCTGCTGTATATACGCACGCAGAGTATGCAGTATTTGTGCCCTGTTATAGTTTTCACGAAAAACTCGGTATGCATGCATGCATGAGTCAAATGATCTCGATCATCAGCACAGCCACAGTCTCGCGAGGGATTTTGCAAGGCCTTTTCGCTATGACCGCAAGACAACCGACAACAACAAACAACGAGCTCTCAGGAACAGCCAGCCCCCCCCCTGTCCCCCCTGGCCACATCTATTTCAAATATGTTTTCCATCAAACAACCCGCATTGATTCGGAGTCAATCCCCTTCGTTTCTATTTCCTCAACCATTTGTACTCCTATTAAGAATCTTCCCCAGATGCTCCGAGTATACTCGATACTCCGAGTATCGAGTATTTTTCGTACTCCGAGTACTGAGAGTATTAGAGTACTGGTGGCCTAAATACTCGGAGTACTTGGAGTATGAACAGTACTGAAGGCCCAAATACTCCGAGTACTGGGAGTATGAGCAGTACTTATACTCGAGTATACAAGCAGTACTCGGAGTAAAAACATCTACTACGTAAATTACTCGGAGTACTCCGAGTATCGAGAGTATTGGACACCGAAATACTGCGAGTGCACAAAGTACTGTACCTGAAGTATCTTTTCTCGAAAATACTCTAATATTACTCCGAGGTAATGAGAGTATCTGTGAATTGTGAAATGCTATAAACGCCAGTCACATGCTCCCAGAACCTGGGGGGAATGACGGCCGAGTCTTTCAAATGATGCAAAGATGCTCCTAACGTACTTCACACTCCGAGTATACTCCGAGTATCGAGTACATTTCGTACTCCGAGTACTTAGAGTATTAGAGTACTGGCGGCCTGAATACTCGGAGTACTTGGAGTATGAGCAGTACTGAAGCCCCAAATACTCGGAGTACACGGAAGGAGTATGCGCAGTATCGGACCCCGAAATACTCGGAGTACAAGCAGTATCGAGAGTGTTCATACCCAAAATACTCCGAGTACGAGCAGAGTATCCCGGAGTATTGAACCCCGAAATACTCCGAGTACACGAAGTACCTGAAGTATGCTTTCTCCAATACTCCTTACTTTACTTCAAGGTACTCGGAGCATCTGTGGAATCTTCGTCGTCAATTTGTTTCCAATTTTATTCCTATTATATTTATTTGAGCCTCTATCATCTTTACTACTTGCTTCAATGGCCCTACCGCCGTGGGGGCGGGAGGGCCTCTTATTCCCTAGTTATATATAAAATAGTATTGGACCCACCATACGTCATGCAGGAAAACTAATGTTTATTCCGGGCCGGCCTCAGTATCACTTCAATATCTCGAGGGGTGTGTTATTTCTTGGAGCGCTCTCTTCGAGGATCGGCTCCGACGCCCTTCGCCCTTCTTTCCCCCCCGCTTACCTCGCCGTGAACGCGTGCGGGGGCAGAGAGAGAGAGAGAAGCGAGAAGTAGGCACGATCTTGGATTTTGCGAGGCATCTCGAGCATTTCTTTGAAGCTTGACAGGGTGGTTGGTAGTGCCCAAACACAAAGGAGCGACTTTTAAAGCCAGTGAAGTAGTATCATCTAGGAATCACATTTTGTCGGCCTTTTTCATCGCATGCTTGGAAGAGCCGATGTTGCTTCGCAGGACATACCCTCAACTGAGTGTTTACGGTGTAGGTGCACTCTACATTTCGCACTGTTGCTGTGGCGAGAGGATCGACTTCAATGCCCCTCCCTCGTGAACCGTAATGGGGGAGGAGGGAGAGGAGCCCACTTTGTGACCCCGGATCTGAGTTACGACTAGTGAGGGAGAAAGACGAAAGAGCGAAGATAATGAATGGGATGGAAAAATAAAAATATGTATATACGAGTACGAGCACATATACTATACTGTACCTCGAGTATATGTAGGATTGACGAGTACGAACGCTCTACTATGCAGGGTTGCTGTTCTGTGCATCTCTACATATGTTATGATACGATATGTTTCGAGTATCATCATGTATCTTGCTTTTTTTTTCTTGGGTTTTGTTCAAGATTGGTTTTCGAATCATACGAAACACCCGGATCATGGATGTTTCAAGTGAAAGATATCGCTGCCCTGGAAACGCGCAGCAGATCTCCGAACGGGAGCAGTGCAACCATAGTAGATACATGGATATCGTGTCACATTCGTTGCTCGGGGTTCGAGGTTTGAGATCCATACGTAGCTCGTCGTGAGTTGTGTTCTCGGAGTACGAGGCTTCCAGCCCACAGTTCGCCTCGGCAACCACGCACATCCGGACGCGCACCAGAGTTCTAACTACACCAGTGCTTGTATTGTGGTGGAAATGATGCCATACATTTGTCGCCCGGGGTTTGAGGACTACGATCCACAATCCGTCGTGAAGTACGCACACCACACCCCAACCTAAAACTTCAGGAGTTCCTCATGTAATGTGCAGCTGGAGGTTTATATGACAGTTACTCGATCGAGTGATTCGTTTGAGGTGGGGCTGTCAGCTGCGATCAACAGCAGCACCAGAGGGCGGCATCACACCTCAAAACAGTCTACTGTGGTTCTGGTAGTCTCATACTGTTTAAGCGCGCCAAACTGCAGCAGTGCAGCAGCTGTGGCGGGCGTCTGTGTAAGACCTGTGTAGGACCCTAGACACACACAGCAGTAGCACTCGCACCATCTCGCTCAAATTGATACTGTCGCAGTGAAACAGCGATATCCGAACATGGCCTTCGAATCGATCTACGATAGAGGCAGCACTCTTTGGCCGCAAATATTCATGAATTTGCGGGGTCCCTTAACCGAGGAATTACCCAAAACGTCATGCCATATTGTTGGAAACCCATTCGTATTTTTATTCACTACTTGCTGCATACCTACTGCTGTATAACATTCGATCACTACAGCAGAAGTTGCGCACATAAGAGCGGACAGGAACGGGCGAAACTCTGCGTAACGTGCTGTAGACATTTATCGTTTAATTAGCATCACGCTGACTTCCCTGGCAATCTGGCGCACAAGATTATGCGACCAGCGACGTTCCAGACAAGATATGACTACACCCACCTGTCTTATTTCTCCCCCCTCCCCCGGTATATGCCTCCTTGGCCTCTACCGCAAACACGGGTTCAACATCCCACTGCACGTCGATGATCATGGAAGTTCAAACAGTTTGCAAACTGGCAGCCCTCTTAGTTTCAGCGACTGAAACACTTCAGGCTTTGCCGGGGGCTTCGGACACCCGAGCGTCAACCGGTCTACTGTGTGTACCGGTTCAGGCTATACACAGCCAATGGACCGAAAACGGCCCTGCGCAGCATATTTGAACTATACAGCATCGAACCCAGCTAACAAGCATCTAACTAGGTACGATCTACACACGGTACGCTCATAAACCAGGTACCTCCGTCTAATATACACCATATCAGTTTTAGCTGTCACAGATTCCTTTGCAGCATTGCTTAGAGCCTCCTTGCGACTATAATATCTAGCCAGACACTGGCCCGGGAATGACGCCCTTGAGGTCAACGGTGGTGCCAATCGATGGAAGGCCCGATCTTGATTCGTTTTAGCAGTTGGTTCCGGTGGGTAGGCCCACTTCAGATACAAGCCTGGTGGACAAGTTGACGTTTCCGCTGCAGGCAATCGTGATAGCCGAGAGGGGGAAGGAGCGACGCACGGTACAAGGCCGAACAAAATTAGGAAGTATTCGCGGTTCGGCGTATTGATGCTCAGCGGTGTTTACTCGGTGTCCAAGTACGACGTCAGCTTCCATGAACCAGCTGCTGAACTAGCTGTGCAATTGCACCCATGAACGTAACGCAGCGGGTGTTGATGTAATCTGCTTGGCGTGTTTGGTCCGTGGCCGTTATTAATTAATGCACTTGTCAACGCCACCGCGACCTCTGCCCCTCTCGATATTACTCAGTAAAAGGCGAATTAGACCATGCTGTTCCAGGAGACAAGCGCTCTACTCACGGGGGGTTGTACTGGCACACGAGGTAGACGTAGTTGAAGGAATCCAGGGTGCAAGTCGCCTCCGCGCAGCCCAGCTGTGTGGTCGACTTCCACAGGATCTGAGTCGCGTGCAGGCCATAGTTCGTCACGCTGCTCACCTGCACTTCGCTTTCATCTGCGAGTTTGTAAAGCGACCGCCATTGTGTGTACATATATTAGTAATCAGCATGGTTCAACCAGTAGTCGACAGCGGCGACTTGGTCGTTTCAACCTCGAAGCGAAGGGTCCTCATCTTCAGGCGCCGTTCGACAATGTTCACGCCGAGAGACAACGCACTCATGTTCGCAGCATGAGGTTGTGTGAACGCGCCACAGGAAAGTCTTAAAACAAACGATCAAGAGACTTGGGTAATAGTGGCGTCTTCTCTCAAGAGGCAAATATGCAACATGGATCGTGTGGTGGAACCGAACCGATCTCACATAGGGAAGCCATGGCATCCTCGGGCGTGTAGCAACTGCCCGAGCCCGATTGCGCGCACAAGTACAGGTTCTCTCCATAGCCGTTGCGGTCTTCGCTCGCGCTGTGGAAAAGCTGCCCACAGGAGTTCGACAGAACTTGAGCGTGAGACTGTGTACCCACGAAAAACAACAGGTAAGATAGCAGGGGGGGCAATAATTCAGGAATGATCGATAGACGATGTAAAGGCCCTTAGGCGTTTTGCTAAGTCGGTGATATTACGATGCAATTAGCCTTTCCGCTAACATTGTGTTGTTTCGAACGTGTGTTACGATGCAATTAGCATTCCGGAAAACATCCGATAATAATGTTTACTTGCAATGAGCCACCGGCTATATCAAACTAACACTATACTGTCAAAAGTACGGAATTCTTGCTAACACGATACCATTGTGTTCCGCAATGTTTTTTATTTGTATATTTGTTTTTTTGTCCATCCCATTTATTATCTTCGCCCTTTGTTTATTTCTCCCTTTTTAGGCGTAACTCAGATCCGGGGTCACTAAGTAGGCTCTTCTCCCCCCTCCCCACTACGGTACGTCCCTTGTATTCTCATGGCGATAATATTTCAGCACGTTCTTCCCTCGTCGACTTGCGTCGGATCCCGCTTACCCACGCCACGAAGGCGCTCTCAGCAATTGGTTCCTCTTTCTATTTTTCCAAAGAAAGTCAAGCTCTCACCACGGTGGGCTTCGAACTTGGGTACCAATGCTAGTGGCCTTTGAAGCTGACCACTAGCCTACTGAAGCGACCGGTATTCGCCCGCCAAGATGGCAACGTACTAACACTATGTTACCATAATATCTAGAAATCAGGTGACGCACAGCAGTAGGAACATATTCTTGAAAACAAAATCTGCTGAACCCAAAAAATTGAAGTGGAACGTTAAGCGTTACGGCATCCGAGGTGTGCAGCCGTTATCACAGTACGTACAAGTATGCTGTATATATTGCGGCCTTCACCTGCTAGCAGGCACGGTGGCGGGATATGAGGATCACCCGGAAGTCTACATGCCTGTCGCAAAAGACAACTGCGGTGTTCTTACCGTGGCAGAGGCGGCCACCGTGTTGCTGTACGTCAGCGGGTCTGCGTTGTGTAGGCACCTTCAAGCAGAACCGAACACGCGAGGGGTGGGGGGAATTTGGTCTCAATATATTATTGTTGTTATCCGTCGAATGCGCAGTCTACGCCCCTGATAATGAAATGTTTGGATAGTTTCCAAGTGAATGAAATCGTTAGTAGGACACCACCGACCTGACTCATCGTTGACTAAACCTTGACATACGCATCATGTGTATGTTAAGTACATATACAACGAACCCGTCTCGATCGGCAACCAGATGCAACATACTGCCGCCTTGGCTAATACTGCTATTATTAGTGTAAGCAAGCTGGTCGCGCTCACCTGACTTCGTTGTGCAAACCGAGCAAGGTTGCCATATTGCTGGAAATGAGGCTGCGGTGCTCCTGCCCGCGCGCACGCCCCCCGTCCTGCCTCAAGTGGCTCTGCTTGTGGTGCCGACAGCATATAAGCGACATGGGCATAGAAATACAGGGGGTGAAGGTTGTTGCGGTATGATGTTAAGATGGATAAAGTGTAGACGAGGGGAATGTACGGATACCAGTAATACCAATATTGCGTTTGCCCTCCGACAATGGTGCGGCACGGGCTTCAACGCTGACCACTCACAAAACATCGCCGAAATAAAAAATAAAACAAAGGGAAACATGAACAAAGGAAACCTATGCGCGACGTTAAACTCCCTTTTGTAGTCACAACACCATCTAGGAAAGTCACTGACTGCGATCTCCCGTAAATATTGGTGAATTGAAACATAGCCAGAACATGCAAACAATTGCAACACATAGCAACACATTGTACTCGCGCGTGGCCTCGGGGATTGAACTTTGCCTCCGTGCTCGCATGTGAAACTGGGGATGTAACCCATTTGTATCGCCCGCGCCCTCAGTGAAGAAGCAAGGGTCAGGGGATGCGACCCGCTGTGGACGCTGGTTAAAACAAGTAAGCTATATCGACATTTGTACTTCATACCAGGTATGTAACTAGGTATCATGCTATATTGTTTAGAAGTCCTCATGCTTGCAGTGAAATTGTGGTTGAGTGATGCAAATTTTTGTTCAACAAGGATCGGAGAAAGCGGAAGCGGAATTTGCCCTCAAAGCCTCGAAGCGTTCCGGTATCGTAGTCGTTACAGATTGCATGTTCATTATGTGGGGCGTTCACAATTATGTTTCGTTAAGAAGACCGGAGAGCGGCGCAAGCAAGTGAATACGTGTATGCATACACCAGCATTAAAGATTCCAGCGACGCCGAACCCGTAACTGCCTGAAGAAGCGGACGAAGTCGTGTACAAACTGGTCGGCCCTAAGCACATAATAATAACATATTTAGAAAAACGTTACGGTAGGATTTATCGATGCTAGACGGCTATATTTGACCTGACTAACTAATCACTTGAATGAGTGTAAATTAAACAATAAAATGGCGTTGTATCGTAGGCTTTGGAGAATGTACGAAACGGGGGCCATATATATTCGTGATTCGCAAAACATGCCGGCTCCGTCGCTTCGCGGTATTAGTCAGGCTGTACCCCCTTTTGGTCCGGCAAATCCAACAACGATAGCAGGCCGCATGCTTGCCTGTTTGCGTTGTGGGCTTTCGGCTTTCTGGCGCGTCTTGGTTGAGAAACGTATGAAGGCATCCCGTCGACCGCAACCAGAGAAGCGCGACCACAAACAAATCGATTTGTTGTCAGGCCCACTCGTGTACATGTTCATAAATAACAGCTGTTAAACGTGTTATAGCCTTGGATGAGGTTTCGAGTATTTTTAATGTTAAGATTGAGGTTGCACCGGCTGTTTGTTTGTATGTTTCGGTATGGACATTAGCCAAAAATAGGTATACTTAGGCACGTTGAGCCACTTATAGGTACACTGCGTAATGTACACCGGAAACGGCTTCCTGGCCCGCCTGATATTGGGCCTGCGATCCATTGTACCTACAAATGGCTCAAAGTGCGTAGGTACACCTATTCTCGGCTACTCATTCCACGTATCACCTATTTTGGCTTCAACTGTACCTATAAGTGGCTCGAGCGATCACTTTTTGGCAACTGAAATATAGACAGACGGCCACACCAGATGCCGGGGCTGTCAACCAGCCGACCGTACCTGTCAACCAGATGTGACATTATTAGTCGTTTGGGCCACATGACTTTAATGGGTGTGATCGCGATGCTGAGAAATAGCAATGACGAGTGTGTCCATGCCATTGTCCTGAAAGTACAATACACATACTGCAGTGCAGCATATAGTAGGAGCAACTTTGGTATGTATACGTGTACAGAGTAATACCATACGGTTAAGGGCGTCTGAGTTACACAGCCGTTGGCGCGGTCCGGAACAAGATTCCATAGCCAACGTGGATGAATATATATGAGGAAGACAAGTAAGATCGGCTGGTTGACAGTCCCCGCATCTGGTGTGGCCGTCTGTCTATATTTCAGTTGCCAAAAAGTTACCGTTCGAGCCATTTATAGGTACAGTTCAAGCCAAAAATAGGTGTTACGTAAAATGAGTACGTAGCCGAGAATAGGTGTACCTACGCACTTTGAGCCATTTGTAGGTACAATGGAGCGCAGGCCCAATATTAGGCGGGTCAGGAAGCCGTTTCCGGTGTACATTATGCAGTGTACCTATAAATGGCTCAAAGTGAGTAGGTATACCTATTTTTGGCTATTTACATTTCGGTATCGTGTGCCTTGGAGGTGGAAAATAATGTTTTCACACTAAAACCAAGTACTGTATATTTATGTGTGATAATGTATTATTAGTACGTAAAAACGAATGGATCCACCCTACTATTAATAGCTCATCAAGGCATTACATAATTAATAATAAACTATTGAATTCAGTCGATTCTAATTTTTGTATAGGGTTAGTTCCATACGCGTACCTATCCGTTTCCACTGTGAATTGTTCAAACGTCATGCATTAATCACATGCAGTCGATTGAACGCGTTGAATAGGGTGGGTGTGATCAATACATTATTTACGCAGCTGGGCATGAAGTCGTCGTCTCCTGTAAGAGGTGCATATTGTCAGATACAGCAAATAAATGGAATAAAAATACTAGTAATGCTTACAGTGTTACTTTAAACCTGGTGTACCAGTGCTTACTTTGAAAAAAGCCCGACTGACTGTATCACACTAACCCCGTCGACACCGTCTCCAAGGCACCGTGGGAAGGGTTTAGAGGGACGTTTTACTTTTACCACCCTACAGTAGCCCACTAGATTTCCGGGACCCGAGCCGTTTGGGCAGTTCTCTTGTCACAAACAGTTTCTGTACGACAAAAAACAGCGTTATATTACTAAAAACCGCTAAAACACGAATGTAAACAAACCGGAAGTACGCACAAGTGATGGGGGGGTATATGAAACTCGAAGCCAACATATCTATTACATCTCTTGCACAGGCGCTAATAAAATTTGCGCTCACATGCTGGGCGTTCCCTTCAACAGCACCAGGCGCGTTGGACGTCCGGCGGATAGATGTTTGAGCTTTTCCCGCTGCCATCGATCCGAACGGAAACATCGCCAGGAAGAAAACGGCACTCACGGCGCTCCGCATCTACGGGAAGAGACCGCAAGTAGGCAGCGGCAGACGCGTGTAGGAGGGACATACGAAAAGCTCATAACAGGCCGGCATGCAAAGGACATATTCACCCTACTTGGGCAACAATACTGTCAACAGGACACAGCAGCATTGCGTCAAAATTAACCACGGCATGTCAGCAGATAAACGACAAAATGACCATCCATGCTGCAATCAGCGCTCTTCTTGTGAAGTACACTGAAACTGTGCCAAGCGATGGAAAGGCTCCACAATAATAGTAGATCTCTGGACGGGGCCCTTTCGCAAGGCCTACCTGGGAGCAATCCCAGGTACACATGCATGACAGGGAGGAGCTAGTGCGCAGTTTCCGAACGACTTGCCGCAGTTGGAAGTATAGGTAATAGTAGGGTGGGTGTACTTTGGTGCTACAGTAAGCGCAGCGTCGGACAAACCTCCAAGAATATACGCACGAAGACCGCCCGGATTTGACGCTGAGATTGAAATCGAATTGCTGAGATAACACAATTTAACCACAGCAGCGACAGCAGCAAGGAACGAACTTACCATGTTTGGAGTTGATCACAACGCGAGCAGAAGAAGAGCGATGTGAGGTGCTACTGGGTGTGGTGGTCGGCGGAGAGTGGAGAGTGGGGAGTGGGCAGTGGAGAGCGGGGAGTGGGGAGTGGGGAGTGGGGGGTGGGAAGTGGGGATCAAGATGGGAGGCATCGAAAAAAAAGCGGACATGCACAACGGACCTAAAACCAAACCCGAACCGCCAACGAGTATTATACTCCGTTGGCGTTTTCATATATATATTGTACCTGGAAATATATGCTCCGTTGGAAACATGCAAACATATATACCGAAGGTTGCGTTGGTTGTGGTAACTTCTCCTTCGCCATATATTTGATAGACTGTACGTATCATATTATACATCTATCCGTGGGCAATGGCGGTAAAAATAACACAAACATCCCTTGCTTAAATACCGCCATTTATTTGCCTATAGCTCTCTAGAATAGCACGTCAAAATGATATCGAAAACTCTCGCTGACTCATGAACGAATCAAGGAATCAAATTCAGACCCCTCGGAGAGAGTTTTTTCCTAACATTTTCTGTACGGTGTCGGACCTCTCGTAAGAAACCACATTTTGGATGCTAGCTTTACATCGTTTTTTTTTTGTTGCGGTGCGAGAAGGGTCCTCCGGCAGTAGTATTAATATTAGTAGGTAATATTATTACTATGTTCTATAGGCTGCGAGCGCCTAGGCTACATACTTTTTTTGTTTCCCCTTTCTAATCTCCGTTGGTTTCTTGAAGTATGCTTTCTTACGAAAGGGCCGATACTCTGTATACTTTTAACAGCGTACACGTACTGCACTTTATCATATACCTGGTAGCACATATAGCATACCGTATACGATATATATGTATGATGATATAAAACATATAATAGTGTACTCAAAGTATCATATACATGTTGTATCATCATATTACTAGTTAGGGCGATAACCAAAAACGGGTACACCCGCGCCGGTTTGAGTCAAAAACGGGTACATAATGGAATCGAGTCAAAACACCACATCCCACGAGCCATCATGGGATAGATTGACCAAAATCACATCGTGCCCGTTTCTGAGGGGTAGTGATAACCAGGCACACTTGTCGGCGCCTAACTATATACCCCTAGACGTGTCCGGATTATGTTCGGAGGGTTCAGGTCCGGGTGGGGTCGGGAGCAGGGTCAGGGGTGTTTAGACGCAGAGGGCTCTGGCGGCAAGGATTTGTGTTTTAATTGGTCTCAGCGTGTACCTGAAATGCACCCTATATATACCAGGTATGTTGATACTGCTGTGCACACATACTGCAGTATATTAGGTGGATGGTCGTATATATAAATGACTCTGAAGACGTATCATATATACGTACTACGTACTCAGGTGCGTAAAATGGTTGAATAGAGTTTAAGTGGATTGTGATAAAGCTTGAAAGAAAATGAAACAACGAAAGAGCGGCCGCAAACGCAGTTGAGAGTGAGGCACACTGTAGGCAAGTGGTTAACCTAAATAAATAACCAAAAACGGTTGAAAGCCAAGCATAATAGACATTTACTGTTGTACCCGGGTTAGTTTTTCTCAAAAATGGGTACAATTTGTTTTTGGCCAATCGCGTGGCTCGCTGGGCGTGTTTTTTACTTGATTCCAGGATGTACCCGTTTTTGAGTGAAAACCGACCGGGTATACCCGTTTTTGGTTATTTCCCTGCTAGTTAAGTAGTATGTCACATTCCTGGTATGATAATCTTTCACATTGTGCAATACCTTGTTATGCCAGATTATTAGTGAAATACAAGGGCTCCGCTGCGCGGGCGGCTAACGCCGCCCGCTACGCTCGCGGAAGGAATAATAGAACCAAATGTGAAAAGGGTAAAAGAGGAGCATATATTATTGTAGCTTCAACTGGCGACTTGATAATGCCAAGAACTCCATATGGATGACGGCAAATACAGGACAAAAACGATAGTGGTGAACAACACGAAAAAATATCGCTAAAAGAAAGCAAAGCTTCGCTCCGAGGGCGGTTGACGCCGCCCGCTACGCTCGCGCAAGGAAAGGGGCAGAAGAAGTCCACTATGTGTAAAGACCGACTTGAAAAGGCCAAAGAGATTCATGGTGCAATGCAACGAAATACTTATTGCTGTACGCAACTGAACGTACAGTACCCGTCTACTACTGCTGTATTGTGGTGCATGAGTACTGGTATGCGGCATGTATGTGGCAAAGCAATTATCATACCTGTACGGCGACAGCAGTTGTACACCACAAACAAAGCAAAAAACACAAAGAACAAACGAACGTACAGGCGACTTGCAAAAGTATACGACAGTAGATCTCCATACTCCAGGACAACAAAGCTGTATGTTCGAAAGGAAGAGAAAGCACAGCAACATGGCTCGCAGGACGGCGCTGCGCTGCCTGCTAGGGGTGTGAATTGTGACTTTTTCGTGACTGCTATGTGTGGTAGTACAACAACAGCAGTAGTAGTAGTACCTTCGATCTTTATATATAGAGAGAGAGTATGAAAGAGAAAGCACAGCATAGCACGAGCGTCAATCAAGTTGTACAAAAATCCACAAAACTGATAAAGACGTACATTACGTACTCGTACTCGAACAAAACGCTCCCCGCCCACCCGCGATCACCTCGCCATCGATTCGGTCCGGGTCGAGCTCTACTGCATCTCTGCCCCAGTGAGCCCCGTGGCCCACCTCGCGTGAAGCCCGGTACTCACAGTGGCTCTCGTTCGCCCGCTCGAGGTTGCTGATGCCTCTGTAAAAAAAATGTTTTTTCGATAAATAAAGCACCGCTTGAACTTGGCTTAAATGTTCTTTTATTACAGACAAAACGATCATTATAATGTCGGACATACTGGATTCATTGCAGCAGCAGCAACAGCAAGGACCTTCATGCTCCCCTTGTGTCTCGATGGAGACGCCACGCCTAGCCACGAAAAAGCGACCGCGCTCCTTCTGACCCCACCTCTACTGGCCAGCGCCCTCCCATACCCGCGATAGTGCCGGGCTCGCACGCGCTGTCGTGCTCACTGGGTACACGCAGGAACCCGAAACCGGAAGAAAAGGGAAACATGATCTCGCCGACAAAGTAAAAACTGGTACCATAGGAAACAGGAAGCAGCAAGTAACGAAAATAGGAGAAAACAAAGAAAGCCAAGAACCTCCGCAAGGCAAGTAACTTCTGCTTCGGCAATTAGAGGCTGAGAGTGGCTGTGAGGTGCCAAGATATGCCGAGGAAAGCTTCCGAACCAAAGAAGATAAAGCTATGTATGTCTATGTTTTCACCGACAATGAATGAATGACTACGGGTATCGGTGGATAGCTTTCACAATCTCGTACAGCAGTTCTTGACGGCGAACCTGCCAAAAAGAATATACCTTGACCGCTGTTGTCTCGAGTAGGTGCCCAACTACGTGGGGAGTATTCGTTTCCACTTTTAGTGCTGCTCATAATATGATCTATCATCTGTTGAATGAAGGTCATATACCTGATTTTCCTACACTTACTTGAAGGAAACAAAATCGCGAATTTTCCAAAATATATAGGAAAAATGTCATATTCGACTTGAAGCATGACACCTCCAATTCATCGATGGGGGTCTCTCGGCACCTAATTGAGATTGCCTTTCCGATCAGAATGAAAATCGAAAATATTGGGTTTTGAATTGTCAGAGATGTACTCCCCTCACAGCCAAAATTTACACTGTAAACTATTGTCAGTTGTGACAGCCGCCGATGACAAAAAAAGAAAAATCGAAATCGGCATCAGCAGTCTCAAGATATCGAAGATCCAAGAAAATCAGGATTGCCTCGCCCATAAACGGCAATTCCCTTATGTCCTCTGTTTTACGATCCTGTCAAGGTTGGTTTCTATTTTTTCTTTCGAACATCGATACCTACCATCGAGGAATACATATTCTAGGTTAAATTTTGATTGTGAGCGAAACCCAACTCTTAAAAAACAACGAAGTCCTAAAATCGAATTTCATTCTCATCGGAAAGGCAATTCTCAAATCGGAAAATCGGCTGTTATTTCATGACTCCCTATACCTTAAACGACATTTCTCCAGTTTCCACGCTACAGACGCTTTCCCTCCCGGCAGTTGTAGGGAGCGTAGGCAATAAGCACTTTTCTTGTGTCACGAAAAGCGCCTTATACTAGAATACGACTCTCCACACCTATTGCTATGCTACCCATATAGACAAATTTGAAAAATGGAAGTTTATCAGGCTGCTGGTGCTACTGTTTTAACTCACATGTTCGACGACAACGCCGATCACCTACAACAACAGTAGGTGAACATTCCTAGCTCTCTAGTTCGACCGTCCGCATGGCGTCCTACGCGGCCACAGCAGAGTGTACATACCTGGTACCAAAACAGGAGTTCCGGAATGGTCAAATTCTTGCTGCTGAACGAAATCGTTTCGTGATACGAACACAGCAGTGCCTGCCCCCCCCTCGCAAATCCAAGCAAGGGTCTCAAGGCCTCCTAAACACCATCATAGCGAACAAGCTTCGCATACGTTGGTCGGGAAGGGGTCGGAGTAATATAACTGGATGGAGGTATGCCGGTTTGGGTTAAAAGCAGTCACGATATATATGGTCTTATTGTACCAGATATGGCATTGCTGCTGTGAAAAAGACGAAACATGATTGTTTTTCAAAGGACTCGAGTTTTGTCTGTTTTTTAGACCGAAGGGGGCCCTTAAGAGCAAGTATAGAAGATAGAGGAACAGGTAATCAGAAGGAAGGAGCAGCGACAATTAAGTGGAGTAGAGTGGGTTAGGGTTCGTGCTTGCGTTTTGTTTTGTTTTCCCTTGTGGTGCTCTTCTTTCTGGGAATGTTTTTTGAGTGACCAACGTCGAAGTTTTGCAGGAGTAGTCCAGTGGGCTACGTACTGTAGTTACAATAGACTATAGTCTACTGTTGTCCATTGGTATTCCTCGCTTGGTTTTCCTTGGTATTGCTTGTTCTCTCGGGGGAAGATTATGAGTGGTCGACGTCGAAGCTCGTTCATGCTGCACATTGTCGGATGGCAAACGCTACAATCAACAACAACAAAAATGTAGCATGCATACATACGCTAGTTTAGACGGTAACCCACTCCAAGATACAACGCCAAAAACACAACAGATGTGTACGTATATATATATGCATACGCCATTAGTTCATACATAAGTAGTGTCGTCATAATTCAAGACATTAAGGATTAGTTGTTACGCCCGGGTTAGACTCTGTGCATATACTCGTACGATATGTTTGAGTTCCCTTGGTTTCCTTTTTTCGGGGAATGTTTACGAGTTTTATCAACATTGATTTCTCCGTCATCATTTTGCTGAACATTGTCGTCGGATGGCAAACGCAACAACAATAAATATTAAATAATACAAAGAACAAACCGAAATCCATATGATTTCATAGATGCCGATGTTATATCGTAATAGTGCTACACTAAGAAGCTGGTATTTATCGATACACAGCCACCCTCTATAATATGTGTGTATACCTGGTATTAATTATTATCATCTTCGCCATCCGACAGGTATTGCGTATTCTTTTTTTGGCGTCGTATCTAAGGTGCCTCACTGATGTGTCAAACGGGGGCCGGGTTGTTGTGGACCTTAAGCATGTCTCCAGCACTACTCGTACCCGTCCCTTGTACAAGTATTTACAAATATACGTTGTTCATATATAATAAGGTACAGTAAGGGTGTGGGGAGGGGAAGAAATTAAACAAATGAAAAATTAAAAGTAGAGGTTACCACTTATTCGACAAAACGATTGGCACACATTGTGTACGAAACAAAGGGATTAAAGGCCTGGGCCTAATCTAAGGTGTCTGACGAATGTGTCAAACGGGGGGCGGGTTGTTGTGGACGTTAAGTATGTTTCCAGCACCATAGTCGTACCCGTACCTGCTGTAGTATATACATAGTATGTATTATGTTCAGATATAATAAGGTACAGTAAGAAGTGGGAGTGGGTGGTGGAGAAATGAAATTTAAACAACTATTAATATTAATAATTTATACCTGGTAGTTTATTTTCCCCTGCGTTCTTCTTGATACCCGGCGCCAGAGTGTAATACTTCGAAGTATGTATTCAGTAGGAGAAACACCTGAGAATACTCCGTAGGTGAAAACAAACGAGTTTCATTCATTTGTAGGAGGCGATAATGACCAGGGATGCGTATTTCCTCACCCGGAACCCAAAAATTTCCGGGAAACAGCCTTTTTCAGCCTTTCGTAAAAATTTCCCCTATTTCTTCTCATTCGAGGAAAAAAAGGCGTAATTTTTGGGAGGGGACAAAAATTATCATCCCCGGGTGGCCCATGCACTACATGAAGCACAAGTATAAGATTTGTTCAGGCCTCCGGACAGTCATTTTCGATCATTTTAACGCTACACTCTATATATACGTATAATACCTGCACCAGGTACACAACAGTAGTGGTTGTGCACACTGCAAGTACTAGAGTAAATGTTCATCGGTTTCAGTTGATTTTTCACTTGTTCGCGTCCTCGTTGATTTCGTCCTGCGGCCATTTGATACTGGAATAATACGACAACAGCCGTAGTGCTGATAGCGATCTCTCATGTACGAATATACTTGTGTCGCGAGGTAAATCATCAGCGCAAAGCAGGAAGTTAGCAGTTACAGCAGTGCGCTGCTTCGTAGGCGTGTAGCGGTCGCGACCTTATTATCCAGTAAAACTGTAAACATGGAAACATGGAAACATGGACGCTGGACGCCTCAACAAAAT
The DNA here is from genome assembly GCA_008828725.1 of Saccharina japonica. Classification (NCBI taxonomy): domain Eukaryota; class Phaeophyceae; order Laminariales; family Laminariaceae; genus Saccharina; species Saccharina japonica. The sequence goes on along the minus strand of MEHQ01002031.1, from coordinate 228,705 downwards.
CCCAGCGTCCCAGCTGCATCTGCGCCGAGTGCACCCTTTCCATTCGAATATGTTATCTCATATCGTATGTCAATGTATGATTATATTTTATATTATTATTAGTACATTCCTTCGATGATTCCGCTCGCCATAACATCCTATTCCTCTGTAGGATATCTGTGTGACATAGGAGGGGCATGTGGGCGCCTAGGTAACGCTCTGCGCTGCTGCACAGCTTAGCAAACGGGGGTTTCCATTCTATATGGAGGCGTTATTTTCCCGGGGATAGGGGACGCGAATAATTTCCTCTGAAAAAAAATATTACCTCGAGCCCTATTAATTTCCGGGAATTACCGCTACCGGGAAATACGCATCCCTGATAATGACGGTGATAATGGGGTGATGGTAGTTAAATGTAGGTTGTGTTGGAAACATAGTGGAAGAGGGGAGGGGGTAAAGAAAGGAGACAAGAGGAACGCAGGGAGTGAATGAAATATGAAAAGAGTTTTGTTTTGTGTGTTGGAGAAAAAAATGAGAATGCCCATTATGCATAGGTGAAATTTAAGGCACTGTTTTATGTAGGAGATGATAACGAAAGTTCTGGAAAATGTACGTGTAGTAGGTCGCAAACTCTAGCGCCTAAGACACGCATTAACCCTTATAGGACTGGAGTCCCGTTTTGGGGACAAATTACTTAGAATTAGAGTGGTTTGTCCCCAAAACGGGACTGCAGTTCTAAAAGGGTTAAGTACTGCATTATAACCCTTTCTCGGTAGAAGTTTTCCTTAGACGTTGTATGGCGTCTTGCTTTCCTTGTTACGTACGCGTCTGAGCTCGAGAAGGAGCAATACATCACGTAACAGCCGATTTTCCTGATTGAGAATTGCCTTTCCGATGAGAATGAAAATCGAAACTATTGGTTTTTGAATAGTAAGAGATATACTTCCCCCACATACATGTTTTTCAATGTAAACTATTGTCAGTTCAGACACCCGTCGATAACAAAAAACAAATAAAAAATCGGCGTCGGCAGTCTCAAGATATCGAAGATCGCAGAAAATCTGGATTTATGGGCGAGGTACCTCGCTCATAAATGCAAATTCCCTTAAATCCTTGATTTTTTTAGCCTGTCAAGGTTGATTTCATTTTTGTTGTCGTGGATCGATACCTACCACCGAGGAACATATTTTCAAGGTCTAATTTTGATCGTGAGCGAAATACAACTCTTAAACAATAACAGTACTAAAATCTATTTTCATTCTCCTCGGAAAGGCAATTCTCAGTTAGGAAAATCGGCTGCTACGTGTTGTGCACCGAAGGAATGCCTTTAGTGCACCTCTCTAAACCCGGGGCTCGGGCGACTTGAGCAAGAGGCGTCTAAGGCATTTCAAGACATTTTCCGTGTCCAAATATTTAAATTAGGGCGTAACACGCCCAACCAAACGGATTTGAGGGATTGACATGTATAAGACACACACGTGTAAAGTGTTTGCCTATTCCAACTGAGACTTTGCGTAAAAAGGCAGTCTAGGCGAGGTCTTAAGGCGTACCTTACTCAAACCAGCAATGTATGCGGCGCCCTTTACGCCACGTTTCTTAACCCGCTTACGGTGTGCTTTCGGCGCTACGGTGTTGGCAATAACAGTGGTCACAAAGGGGGGAGAGTATGGGGAAAGAGAGAAAGGAGACAAAAAAAGAAAGGCAGGGCAAAAAAAACGAGGAAGAGGTTACTTAATTAAATGGAAACATAACTGACAATGATCCATCAGTAAAGCAACACATGGAGTTGTTTAGGAGAATAATACATGTGATGGTGGAAACAGCGTGTAGTACTGTATTGTTGGAAGACAAACCATACTTCGGACCAAGAAGGGTGAAATATTTTGCTGGTGTCGCGTTGATTTGACGCCTCGCCTTGGCGCGAAGGCACTTGTCGGGGTTCGTGTGTTTGTTAGAGCAAAATTGCAGTGTTTTAGTGGCTCACTTTGGCGAGAACGCAGTTTTCGGTATTCAGTCGTTGTCGGTGCTGAAGCACCGAGGCGTCTGTATTTTGTACCGAGATCCGTGATGCCTACCTGGACCGGTCACATGCGGAAAATTCTACAAGCGCAAGAACGCCAACAAGGTGTTTCTCTCAACACCCAAGAGAGATACGAAGTCAAAGTCAAGCTTTCGGTAAATACATGTCCTGTCGACCTACTGCACATCGCCGTGTGTCATCGCTGCCTCGTCCGTTGCTATGTTAGAACCCTCACTGGTCTGCTGGGCTGGTTGTTTTGGATTACAAGGCACCACTGCTGCATTATTGCAATACTGAGTTCGATCGGAAGCATGTACGAATTAGCCCCGGAGGCATTTCATCTGAACTCAAACAGCAGGTAAGACACCATCTCAGGTGCAAGGAGCTTGGGGACTGAAGGCATCTGCAACATGGTGAACCCGCGGGGAATAGATTACACTGCAGGAAGGAATTTGGAAGTCTCTTGTATCGATAGTACTTCGTTGAGCGTGCTTGACATATGCCCGCACTTTGTCGAAAATCGATACTCGGCGCGAATAACAGTCAAACTCCATACAGTATACAGAAGACTCATCCCATGTTAGGGATTGCTCTCTTCGGGTCAAAAATGTCTGGCCGGTTGAGCTCTTCACCTGAGCAAGTACCGGTTACTATGATACTTTTTGTTACTGCGATATACTTGCGTATTTGCTTCGCACTAGCGCATACAGCGCATACAGCGCATACATATGTTGGTCGGGTTTCGTAAACAACCTTGTTCGAAGTCAGTAATGTTTCGGGTGACATGGTGGCATATTGAGCTCCTCGGGAGAGGTGCTAAGACAGTACGGCATTGCGCAGCGCAGTGGCTCTCATAGAATGCACGACCTCAAAAACGCGCAGCAGATCTCCTCACCGGAGCAGTGCAACCATTGTAGGTACATTGATATCGTACAAGCATTGCCCGGGGTTCGAGGGTTCCGATCCATTCCCCGTTGAGAGTTACGTGCTCGGTTTCCTAGCACTATTCCTAATCCAATCACATCCGGATGACCACCAGAGCTCCTATGTACAGCAGCGCTCTTGCTGTCGCAGAGATATTCCCGTACAGTTCTCGCTCGGGGTCCGAGGCTTACGATCCACAGTCCGTCGTGAGTCACGCAAAGCAGAGCTCCTAAACTACAGGAGTGCTTCATTAAGCGTGGGGTTGGAGGTGGTACGGGAGTTACTCGAGCACTTGTGTTGGGGGCATTGTTGTCAGCTGTGATCAACACAAACAGCAGAGGGCGGCGTCCCCTCAAAATAGTCTACTGCTGTGGTTCTGGTGGTCTCTCATACATTTTCGGCGGGCCAAACTACAGCTGTGCAGCAGCTGCGACGGGCACATGTGTAAGACGTGTGTAGAAACCTAGACACACACAGTAGTACTGTTACCGTCTTACTAAAAGTTGGCACTGTCGCCTGTTTTGACTAAACAGCGACATCCCAAACTAGCGCTCCCGTTCTTGATATGCTGCAGCGCAACGCCTAGCTGTAAATACTTCTTGGGTTGATATTTGCCATGCTCCTCGCCGGAAACTAGTCGCGCTGGAGGGGCGTGCCGTTGACAGACCGTGACCCTGCGGCTAAACTACTGATGGTTGTAGTAGGTACAAACTCCTTCTACTGACAACACCGTTTGAAGACAAACCAACAGAAGCAGTGGCGGCGACGTTTGAAGCGGCACGAGCGGTGCAGCGGCCCAAGACGGTGGAGTGTTTGCCAGCATCCGGTATATATACATGTTGCAGGAACAGCGAAGCTATAACAGAAGAGACAGCAAACGTAGTACGCAAACGCATGCCGGAAAATAAACAACGACCAAAAGACCAGGGAAGGAAAATCTATATGATCACGTACGGACACCGCCACAAGGTATGCATGGGGGCTCAGCGAACGAAGCGAGCGTCGGCAGCGACGCGGTTTTATGGCATCATATCATACGAGATTTCACATTTTTCGGGAGGAAGAGGGGGGGGGGGGGTGTTATACGCAAATGTTTGTTAGTTTGTTTTACTAATTCAAAAGTTGTTTCGCAAAATATATCGAAGTTGAATGAAAGTACCACACGGATACATGCAGTCGTGATAATATTTGTATGTTCGGCAAACGTTCCCTCGTCAATAGCGGTGTCAGAGGTCAATACTACCGCTGTCAGAGAACAACTCAGTAAGCAACAAACAAACAATCAAACAAAACTAGGGTGCAAGGGCTATTTGTAACACACACTTATTGGCCGAACCGATACCTTGCCGCACGATCTGCCATTTCATTTCTGCATCAACGGACATATGCACCCCATGTCGCCGCTCTAGGCGTCCACGGCTACGTGGCGTAGCCAACGTTTCTCTGTCTTGCCCCTGTGCCACATCGCAATGAAATACACCGCCGCTTCGACGATGCCCCGATACATAAATCCTGCTCTTCTTCGCCGCCCTCGGCCATAACACCGTATCTACTGCGAGTAGCAAATTATAGCTTTTCGTGGACCCCTCGTTGATACGAAACACCCTGAGGTCGTCCACTAGACATTGAACCAAGTTCGTTTCTAGACGGGCTCGTGCCGGGTTATCCCCACCAGCAATCGTGCCGAATATCACCCGAGGTGTCAACCGCTGAGTGGTCGCCCTTTGTACGGCGCCCGCAACGAAGAGGCGTCGTTTACGGGTGGTTGTCTCCGCGCTCTGACATTTTGATTTCTTGAGGGTCTTTGCGTACCACATGATGTGGTCGGTGCATTGTCGGCGGTGGAAGTCAATTATCCGTAGGATTAGGCTGTGGTGTGCCGTTCGGAGCTCAGCCAAGTGCTCCTGGCCAGAGTCCACATCTCATACATTCCCATATTTTCAATTGTTTCTGGTACCTGGCAAGATCACATATATATTCGATCATTGCATACTACCGTAGGGTGGAAATGCATGTACCACAGCAAGAAGTACGTCATGTTCCTGCATCGAACCTATACGAAACTAAGTAGGATGTTTGGAATTTTCCTCCGGAAGCTAATTGTTTTCCTGCGAAAACTTTATCCCCGTTTGACACATGCGTTAACAAGGCTACGATACTACACGGAACAACGAAAACATCCATACCAGTTCGAGACATGAACTAGTTTTCGCCTACGAGGCACACGATAGCGCGTACAAAGAGAGTGCTGGAAATGTATTACTGCTGCAACGTCCACAATAACCCGCCGCCCGTTTGACACATTAGCCACAAGCCTTAAAATTCAACGCAATTTTTTTTTTTTTTTTTTGTCCATCCCATTTATTATCTTCGCCCTTCCTTTCTCTCTCCTTCCTGGACGTAACTCAGATCCGGGGTCACAAAGTAGGCTCTTCTCCCTCCCCCCCCACTACGGTTCTTGCCTTGCATTTTTATCGCGAGAAGGTTTCAGCACTTTCTTCCCTCGTCGACTTGCGTCGCAATATATATATATATATATATATATTAGTTCGCCATTATTAACTCCGAAGACATTGACTAAAGTAGTTTTCATTCGTTTTGGTTTCCCTTATTTTCTTTCTTCATGTAAATGTTTCTGGGTGATCAACGTCGAAGCTCTTTCATGATGTGCACATTGCCGGAAGGCAGACGCAATAGTAATGCATACCTCTGGTGCGTACTGCAGTTCAAAGAACAAATCGAATTGCCATGATGATGGTATATTATTGCAATTTGAAGAGGTGACATGCATATATACGGGCCCCCTTCCCAACCGACTGTTACACTATTCATTGTAGGGTACGCTATTTGTGATCCGTTATTGCAACTAACTGTCGCCCGTGCACCACGGGCTCCGACGTCGATCACTCAAGGGCGGTCCCCGATAAAAGAGGAAGACCAAAACTGAAAGCAACCTATCTATGCACGAAGTCTAACCCCCTTCTAACTCCTCTTTCGCTAAATTAATTAATTACACCCCCCCCTTACCACGAACAACCTATCCAATGTATGCACAAGCCCATTTGATATTTAAAATCTACTCCTGCTTACTATCTACTTCAAGTGATTGTCCTTGCCCCTTCGTTCTCATTACATACATGCTTCTCTATCTTCTACTCTATTAAACTACATAGCATGTACTGCAGCAATATAATGCTTACATTAATAGCGTACATACCACGTAGATGCCACGATAGATGGATGCAGTTAGTTGTTGTTTCGAGGCCTTGCTCTCTGTTTGGTAGAGGGCTGGAGTACGTACTATGACAGTGTACCCATGTGAGGCAACCGACAGGCGATACGACCAATCGATCGATATTATCCGCCACACAATACGTTGTGCACTAGCTGTCCTTATTGATGGGCAGACATTACCAATGGCCGGCCACCATAGCTTGTTTGAGTTGTCTATCGATAGCCATTATTGACCGTAGTACTATTATATTGTGGAAGATATCCACCGATATGTACCCATATTATATAGCCAATACTCGTCGGTGAAAGTATATTTCACCGAAATGATGGAGTGTGGTATTGTATACAGCAGTGATAACGTTATATTATATTTACCAGGTATGGTCTGATATACGGCAGCATATCACATCGCATTGCATCGTACATATTATATGTGATACATGTGCACCCAATTAATAGTACAGCGTACACCAAGTACCGGTCAAACCTTAAGCAATATAGTCTAGAAAATAAAACTAAACAAATTGCGGCCTATCACACGTAGTGAATCTAGGTAAGCGTAGGAAATATAACACCATTAATATCTATCAATGTTAATACTACAGCAGTAGTAATTGGTATTTATGACCCTTCTCGCTCTGCCAAAAACTAAACAAATGTATTAGCCTCTTCATCCAGGTTTATTTCACCAGAGGGCCGATACCGTATGCATTATTAATATATATGATGTATGTACAGAAAATGTTCGCATGTGAAATCGGGGGGAAACTTATATCAGGTATTTACATATATATACAAGAGGGCATATTGGGAAGAAGGAGGGAGCAAGGACAACAAATGGAGTATTGTGGATAAATCTTGGCGGGAAGCAGACATAGAAGAGTGTTAGACTGTACGCATAGGTTTCCTTGGTTTCCGTGGTCTTCTGCTTTCGGGAGTTTTATGAGTGATCAACGCTGAAGATCATGCTGCACATTGTCGGATGGCAAAGATAATAATAATAATAATATATATACACCCACCGGTGGGTCTGACTTGATTAGGTGATGGGTCAGGGAAAGTTTCCAATAAGATTCTGACGCGCTACTCTCAAGCGAGCTGTGGGCCAATGGCGGAATTCAAGTAAGGGTGGCTTGTTTTGTGTATACCGCCATTGCCCACAGATTTGTGATAGTATACGGTGTACCAAATGTATGGTGAATAAGCAGCTATCACAACCAACCCTCCCGAAGCATATAGTTGTACATATGTGTATATGTCTCAACCGAACGAAGCGTCTATTTCCAGGTACATTCTACGTAACTCCACCGGAGGAAAATAACCGTTGGCCGTTCGAGTTTAGTTCAGTTCGGCTGTGCATGTTCGCCTTGTCGATTCCTCCGACCTTGATCCCCACCCCCCCACTACCCACTCCCCGCCCCTTCCCACCCACTCCCCACTCCCCACTCCCCAGTCATCACTCCACTCTCCACCGTCCGCGCACCAGCACACCCAGCAACACTCCACACCTCTTTTCTTCCGCTCACGTCGTGATCAACTGCAAACATGGTAAGCTTGATGTTCCTGCTTGCTGCTATGGTGTTCCAGTATCCTTTTATCTCATGGTACGGGGTTTGATTTCGGTATCAGCATCAAACCCGGCCGGTGCGTGTGCAAATAATTGGAGGTTTGTCCGACGCTTCAAATAGCAGCAACTTACACCCATCATACTGTGCTACTTAAACCCGGTCGGTGCGCTTGCAAAATACTATAGGTTTGTCCGACGCTGCACATAGCAGCAGAGTGCACCCATCATACTGCTGTGCGATTGCCGATACTGCGGCAAGTCGTTAAGCAACTGCGCATTTGTTTCTCCCTGTCTGTGCGTGCGTATATCTGGAGTCGCCCCTAAACCGGCCTGACAAAACAGGGGTCCTGTCCAAAGTATTACAGTAAAAAGGGCATACTGCTGTAGAACCTCTACAGCACATCGCTCGGCACATTGTCAATTACAACAATACTGGTTGCAATATGTATGCTATTTTCATCCTTTAACTGCCGTTCAAATGCCACAATTTTCTTCGGCGCACTATAGTACAGCTGTGTCATCTTCATATCTGTGAAGCCCAAGTAAACTAAACAGTATGTCATTATGTCCCGGCCTGTTACACGGGTGCGTATAATTACCTTGTTTCTCGCTTACGTGCGTTTGCCGTTGCCTACTTGTTGTCTCTTCTCGTAGATGCGAAACGCCGTGAGTGCCGTTTTCTTCCTGGCGATGGCTCCGCTCGGATTGGTGGCAGCAGAAGAAGTTCAAACGTCTATCCATCGGACGTCCAACGCCCCGGGTACCATTGGAGGGGTGGCCCAGCATGTGAGCGTTAAATCTATTACAGTGGGAGTGCCAGGGCGAGATATGTAATAGGCGTTCGCTTCAAATTGAACGTTTCCTCCCATCGATTGTACTTGCGTTTTGTTCGTTCATTTCTAGTTGTATTTTACAGAATTTAATTAAGTTTTTATTATTATTTCGTCGTATAGACAATGTTGTCAAGAAAACTGCCGAAACAGTTCGGGTCTACTGTAGGGTGTAACAAGTAACCCCCCCCCCCAGAGCCTTTCCACGGTGCCTTGGAGACGGCGTCACGGGGGCCAGTGTGATACAATCGTGTTTTTTTCGACGTAAACACTGTTACACCACGTCTAGCGTAACAATATTGAATGTAAACGTTATTACTATTTATTATTCCATTTCCTACAGCTGACAGTGTGCAGCTCTTATTTCAATCATACCATTCACGTATACTTATCAATAATCCCTGAATACTTTGACAAACTTATACCAATAATGATGCAGTCAGTCCCCCTTATTAATGCCTTTACCTGCCTCAAATCTGAAGCATCGAAAAAACAACGTGCAGGATAAGAGCACCATATACCTGTATATGAAGGCCACTTTGCCTGTATGCCTGTTAAGGGGAACCACCACAACAACAAACCATTGCTATGTATTATTAGTGGCATATTCCCGATGAAACACGTACAGAGGGCTCGCCCATACCTTCCTTTAGCATGCCTTATTGGAGCGCAGGTATGTATTCAGGTCTTGAAATGACGTACCACAGGTGGCCCGGTAGACAGATGCGCGCGACACTCAACGAACAGGAAATCACGCAAACAAACGTTGATGCCGTTACCAAGTGTCCTTGAGAGTGCCGCGCACACATGACCCACCTGACGCATGCTACGGTAGCCTGCATGCAGGTGCACCGTTACTTTTATGAGGGTGGTATGGTCACTTGATTATAGTATAGGAGCCCCACACCTCACCCCCAAACAACTGTTTTTGGAGGAAAACAAATGCACGTGGCCTTACGTATAAAACGAAGAACAGAGCACCCGCCATTCAGAAGAAAAAACAGAAAAAGTGCGACCTCTCTCTTAGCACGCGTCGCCTGCATGCAGGTGCACTTGGGATACACTTGGGATACACGGCAGCGTCATTTCATCACACTGTCACCTGCCATGGCGCTACCACCAGTCATGGTGCTACCACCTGTCAGGGCGCTGCCATAATATGTACTCATGGCAGTGCCGTGGAAATGTCATGGCCTTGCGATAGCACGTGCCACGGTACTCACCACAGCACTACAGTAACATGCTATAATAGTAGCACGCCACAAGGGTTCCCGTTCATGGGCGGCTGCGGCTGTGCTGCCATTGCCCCGTACTTATCAACTCCCCATGCAGCGCAAAATAATTTCTTCGACGACCATGCCACTGCTGCTAACCCCCTGGGCGGGCTATATATATCCCGGCAGTGGCGGTTCCATGCCAGTACCAGGGGACCTTACTCATTTTCTGGGTATGTTCGTTAGATTGGCACGGTCCGATATAAGTAAATGTGTACTGCACAGTGTTGACCTACAGTAAATCGACACGAAAAAGAACCACAGTAGTCGTTGCTGTGCTACTGCACCGTAGTTCCTTCTAACGAACAGACACAATGTTACCTTCGGGGTTCGATGATCTCATCAGTATTGATGCTTGATCCCCGGGGTGTAGCCCTCGCCATGTTCTATTACAGCAGTAGTAACAGTAGCAGCATCTAGGGGAACATCCTGACCATTATTTAGCTCCCAAAGACTTACCGTACTTCGTTTAAATCCAGGGACGAAATAACGTTGATGACGAATCGAACGCGGCAATCAGTGTGGTCTAAGTAGGCAGGCGACAGCACTTTAACTGTAAATTCGATAGATTGGGATGGCTGCCTCGGCCGAGAGCGCACAGCACTGCGCATTGATTATAGGACAATCCCAACCTGATAAAGGGCACGGGGCGCGCGCGCAGACCGGTCTGTACAACGCGATACACCATCAAATCGGGGAGTCAAATCAGCGACATGATATTCAAGTTGTGGTTACACGGACAGAAACAAGTTCTACTCGTCAGATCAAATGTAAGCTAAATGCTTGACTGGCAACAGAGCCACAGAGTTCGAACGTGGGTGAAGGTTTAAACGTTTAGCTAGAGGATGGAAATATAAAGGATGGAATCAAACCTGACAAACAGAGTTTAAAAATAGCGGGGTCGGGACTTGTAAGTAGAGTTGTGTTGACAGAGCCCAGTAGCACGCGCGTTCGAGACGGGCCTTCGGTTTTGAGTCTTGTGGTTTCCTACGAGACGCAGGTGCATTCACCGAATACAAGCTACTGTAGGAATCACTCGGTTCGATAACTACGATATATTCTATCATCGTATGCAGACGGGGTTTGATAATTATATTTGGGGTCGGGGGAAACAACGCACGCAGAACCACACACGCGACAGATTACCAGTTGCATGGCCTGCACGTACGGTTCATGCCTAGGTACAATCGTGGGTATGCTTATATTGTACAGTACAGTAGTGTTAATAATAGTGTAAAGTGTTCCCGCAGAAAACGGGCTTGCAAGAAAGCTCCTCTCGAAATAGGCAAAACGAGGCCAGGGGTGAGCTGAATAAATCCATTCACTTCTTCAACTACGCTTATCGCACTAACCCTATACAATATTTACAATCGGCTAAATGTATTTAAGTATTGACTTGATGAGCTAGTAGTGTGGATCAATTCGGTTCCACCTACAACGCATACAGTGTTACACCTAATTATAATACTTGATTTCAGTTCGAAAACTTGATATTCCACCTCCAAGGCACACGATACCGAAACATACAAACAAACAGCCGGTGCAACCTAAGTAGGAACAATAGAAATACTCGAAACATCACCCAAAGGTACAACACGCTCAACAACTGGTATATATGGACATGCACACGAGTGGGCCCGAAAGCTTATCGATTTTATGGTCACGCTTCTCTGCTTGCGGTCAACGGGATGCCTTCCAAACGTTTCTCAATCAAAACGTGCCAGATAACCGAAAGCCTACAACACGAACAGGTAAATAAGCGGCCTCGTATCGCTGTTGGGTTTGCCGAACCCAAAGGGGGTACAACCTGATAAATACCGCCGAGCGACGGCGCCGTTTTGTTTTGCCAATCACAAATGTAAATATCAAGCAAGTGGTCATATCCATTATATATAGCCGTACTTACATTCGATCGAAAAGGACCATCGATAACAATATTGTAGTATTACTTTATCTACAGTAGATATGCCATGATGTGTTTGGGGCCACTTGCCCGGTCTTCTTGATGAAAAGTAACTGTGAACGCCCCACGCAAACCACCACAATGAACATACAATATGTAACGACTACGAGACCGCAACGCTTCGAGGCTTCGAGAGCGAATACCGCTTTCTCCGCCCTTTGCTCAACATAAAAAAACACACAAACGTATGCGTCACTCAACGACAATTTTACTGCAAGCATCAGGATTTCTATCAACTTTAGCATGATCTCGAGTTACATACGAGCTGGGCCAGCCAAAAAAATGTTTTTAAAGCAGATTAGCCATGCCCCGACCAATTTAACGAACTAGGACCTGGAATTTGGACACAGTGTAGATCATGTACTAATCAACACACTTGCCGCCTGCCCTTCTTTTTTTTTTTTCCCTCGAGAGAGATACGACGATCCAAAAATCGAAAAAAATGCAAAAGCGATCAAAACTACTTGGAAAAAAAAAAAATCAAAGAGGGCAGGCGGCAGGTATTTTTGCACGCACGATTCAAAGACGTGGTGAAAATTTCAGAGTAAAACTCTCGAAATTGGTCGGGGCATGACGGAATTACCATTTTTCCGTAATTACTTGACTTATATATGGAATCGAGTTTTGGTCATATCTCTTGATGGGTGGCGAATTGGGCAACGAGACTTACATCGATCTTCTCCTTGTGTCTTCAGCATTGTCCCCACCAAATTTCATGTTGATCGAAAATGACATTTTTTATACGAAATTAGAATGAAAAAAATGTTGTTTTCGAGTTTTCGCGGATATCTCGGCGAGATCGAGTCGAGAAAAAAAAATGTATATACTTTTTAAGATACAAAAACAAATTGCACAAGCACTGCTATGTCAGGGTTGGCGCTTCAAAATTTTGTAGCCTAATTCGCAGTGGTTCACGAGATACTACTTTAGGAAGCTTTGTAGGTTTCTTGGCTGGCCCAGCTCGTACGCAGTACAAATGTATATATATATATACCTTTTTTTTCACAGGCGTCCATAGTGGGTTGCATCCCCCCACCCTTGTGCAATCGCCGAGGTCGCGGGCGATACAAATGAGTTGCAACACCAGTTTCACCAACGAGCGCTCTATCTCCAAGGCCACGCGCGATTACAATGTGTTGCAATGTGTTGCAATTGTGTGCATCCCCTGGCTACGTTTTAATTTCCTATTATTTGCGGGAGACCGCAGTCAGTGACATTCCTATATGGTTGTTTTCTACAAATAGGAGTTAAACGTCGCGCATGGGTTTTATTTGTTCATCTTTCCCTTTGTTTTCGTTTTTATTTCGGCGATGTTTTATGAGTGGCCAGCGTTGAAGCTTGTGCCGCACCATTGTCGGATAAAATTTGGCGCAATATTGATATCACTGGTACACCTTCCTCTCATCTACACTTCATCCATCTTAACGTTATACCTCAACAACCTGTACCTTCCCATGTGCTTCCATTTCCATGTCGCCTATCTATTTCCTGCACCACAAGCAGAACTACTTGAGGCAGGACGGAGGACGTGCGCGCGGGCAGGAGCACCGCAGCCTCATTTCCAACAATATGGCGACCTTGCTCGATCTGCACAACGACGTCAGGTAAGCGCGAGCAGCTTGCTTACACTATTCATAGCAGTATTAGCCAAGGCGACCGTATGTTGCATCTGGTTGCCGATCGAGACGGGCTTATTTTCTATGTACTTGGTATGTGCTGCGTATGACAAGGTTTAATCGACGATGAGCCAGGTTTGTGGTGTCCTAACGATTTTATTCACTTGGAAAGTATGCAAACCTTTCATTATCAAGGGCATAGGCTGCGCATTCGACGGATAACAACAACAATCTCTTGACACCAACTTCACCCCCTCGCCCTTCTCGTGTTCGGTTCTTCTTGAAGGTGCCTACACAACGCAGACCCGCTGACTTACAGCAACACGGTGGCCGCCTCTGCCACGGTAAGACCACCGCAACGACTGTGTGTGGTAGACGTGTAGCCTTCCGCGTGATCAATATATTCCGAGGCCGTGCCTGCTAGCAGGTGAAGGCCACAATAGGCAATATTCCTGCTCGTATTGTGATGACGGTTGCACACCTCCAATAACGTAGCACTCAACGTTCCAATGAATGTTAAGGTTCAGCCGGTTTTGATTTTTGACATTACGTTACCACGTCACCGGATTTCTAGAGATTGTGGAAACCTACAGTAGTGTTATTACGTTGCGATATTGGCGGGCGATTGCGTAACACAATGCTATTGTGTTAGCAAGAATTAATCCCGTACTGGCAACAGCATATTGCAAGTTTGTCATGCTGTAGTATGTGGCTTATTGCGAGTAACATAACGATGGGATGTTAGCCGGAATGGTAATTGCATCGTAACACACGTTCGAACAACACAATCTTAGCAGAAATGCGAATTGCACCGTAACGTCGCCGACTTAGCAAAACGCTTAAGGGCCTTTACATCGTCTATCGATCTTCCCTGAATCGATGTCCCTCCTGCTATCTCACCTGTTGCTTTTCGTGGGTACACAGTCTCACGCTCAAGTTCTGTCGAACTCCTGTGGGCAGCTTTTCCACAGCGCGAGCGAAGACCGCAACGGGTACGGAGAGAACCTCTACTTGTGCGCCCAATCGGGCTCGGGAAGTTGCTACACGCCCGAGGAGGCCATGGCTGCCCTATGTGAGATCGGTTCGGTCCACTACGCACACAATACATGTTGAATATTTACCTCTTGAGAGCAGACGCAACTACAGTAATACCCCACGATACTTGATAGTTTTTTGTAAGACTTTCGTGTGGCGCGTTCACGCAACCTCATGCTGCGAACATGAGTGCGGTGTCTCCCTCCGTGAACATTGTCGAAGGGACCCTAAAGATGGGGAAACCATCGCTTCGAAGTTGAAACGACCAAGTCGCCGCTGTCGACTGCTGTTTGAACCATGCATGTATACTGATACGAAGTATATGTATACACGCTGACGGCTGCTTTGCAAACTCGCAGATGAAAGCGAAGTGCAGGTGAGCAGCGTGACGAACTACGGTTTGCACGCGACTCAGATCCTGTGGAAGTCGACCACACAGCTGGGCTGCGCGGAGGCGACTTGCACCCTGGACTCGTTCAACTACGTCTACCTCGTGTGCCAGTACAACCCCCCGTGAGTAGGACGCTTGTCCCCTGGAACACCATGGTCTAATGCGCTTTTTTACTGAGTAATATCGAGAGGGGCAGAGGTCGCGGTGGCGTTGCCAAGTGCATGCATGAAGGTCGCGGACCAAACACGCCAAGCAGGGTCGATCAACACCCGCTGCGTTATATCCATGGGTGCAATTGCACAGCTACTTCAGCGGCTGATTCATGGAAGCTAACATCGTACTTGGATAACCAAGTAACACCGCTGAGCGTCAATACACCTAGACCACGAATACTCCCTAAATATATTCGGCCTTGTATCGTGCGTCGCTCCTTCCCCCCTCTCGGCTATCACGATTGCATGCAGCGGAAACGTCAACTTGTCCACCAGGCTTCAATCTGAAGTGGGCCTGCCCACCGGAACCAACTGCTAAAACGAAGCAAGACCGAGCCTTCCATCGCTTGGTCCCGCCGTTGGTCTTGAGTGTTTGCGATACATTCGTTTCCTAGTGTCTGGCTGGAGATTGTATAGTGGCGAGAAGGCTCTATGCAATGCTGCGCTGGAC
Organism: Saccharina japonica; assembly: GCA_008828725.1. Lineage (NCBI taxonomy): Eukaryota > Phaeophyceae > Laminariales > Laminariaceae > Saccharina > Saccharina japonica. The sequence goes on along the minus strand of MEHQ01002031.1, from coordinate 213,209 downwards.
AATGTGACAGCTAAACTTGTCATGGTGTATATTAGACGGAGGTACCTGGTTTATGAGCGTACTGTATGTAGATCGTACCAAGTTAGATTCTTGTTAGCTGGGTTCGATGCGGAGGGTCGTTTTCGGTCCATGGGCTGTGTATAGCCTAAACCGGTACATACAGTAGACCGGTTGACGCTCGGGTGTCCGAACGCCCCGGCGAAGCTTTTTGTTTATGTCGCTGAAACCAAGAGGGCTGCGAGTTTGCAAATTTCCGTAATCCTCGACGAGCAGCGGGACGTTGAATGTGGTTTTGCGATAAAAGCCAAGAAGGCGTATGCGGGGGGGGGGGGGAGAAATAAGACGGGTGGGTGTAGTCACGTCTTGTCCGGAACGTCGCCAGTCGTATAACCTCGTGCCAGATTGCCAGGGAAGGCACAGCGTGGTGCTAATAAAACGATAAATGTCTACAGCACATTGCGTAGAGTTTCGCCCGTTCCTGTCCGCTTTTTTAGTGTGCGCAACTTCTGCTACATTAATTGCATGTTCTACAGCAGTAGGTAGTATGCAGCAAGTAGTTATGGAAAATGCGAATGGTTTTCCAACGATACGGCATGTTTTATTGGGCAGCTCTTCGGTTAAGGGACCCCGCAAAAGAGTGATACCTCTATCGTATATCGATTCGAAGGTCAACTTCGGATTCGCTGTTTTGTTGAAACCTGCTGCGACAGTATAAGCTTTAGCGAGATGTTGCGAGTGCTACTGTGTGTGTGTCTAGGGTCCTACACAGGTCTTATACAGACGCCCGCCACAGCTGCTGCTCTGCTGCAGTTTGGCCGGCTGAAACAGTATGAGAGACTACCAGAACCACGGTAGACTGTTTTGAGGTGTCATGCCGCCCTGGCGTTTAGGTCCCTATGCTGTGCATACTTCACGACGGACTGTGGATGATAGTTCTCAGACTCCGAGCGACAACTGTATGAAATCATCCCTACGACAATAATAGGAGCACTGGTGTAGATGGGAGCTTTGGTGCGCGTCAGGATGTGCGTGATTGACGAGACGAACCGTGGGCTGAGAGCCTCGTACTCCGAGCACGCAGCTCACGACGAGCTATGCATCTCAAACCTCGGACCCCGAGTAACGACTGTGATCCGGTATCCATTTATCTACAATGGTTGCACTGCTCCGGTTCGGAGATCTACTGGGCGTTTTCAGGGTCGCGCATTGGACCTGAGTCGCCGTACTATGCAATGCCTTATCGGGGTGGTGCCTTGTACTAAGAAATGCCTGATAGGGGTGGCGCCGTACTAAGCAATGCCTCGTAGAGGTGGCACCTTACTCTCTGAGCTCCTCGACCGAGGAGCTCAACTATGCCCCTATGTCACCCGAAACATTTCCTTCGAAGAAAATTGTTTTTTCGCAACCCGACCAACAATCACATACATACGAACCTGGTACGCGCTAGGGAAAAACGCAAAAAACACTTGCAGTGCTGTAGTAGGAATAGTAGTAGTATCACACTAACCGATACTTGCTCACTGGAGGACGAGCTCAACCGGTCAGACACGTTTGGCCCAAAAATACGGCAACCCCGAACGCGGGATGGGTCTACGATATAGCTCGACTGCTACTTGCGCCGAATACCAAGTTTAGACCGAGTGCGGGTATCCAACACGACCGCTCTACAAAGTACTACTGTTACGAGAGACGTTCAAAACATCAATGATGGTAACTCCACCAATTCCACCGAGGAACTCAGGACGTACAATGACAGAAAATCCCGGAAATTCGGAGACTGGCCCAAACAACTCGCGGTCGAATTATGCAAGGTCAGGTTCTGTAGGGTACCTACAGAACCATACCCGGGGTATTTACCCGGGAAATACCCTACAGAGAACTTCTGTGAGTTCTGTAAGGGTTTTATACCCGTACCCGGAACTTTTGTAAGTTCTGTACGACCTTCATACCCTGCAGAGAACTTCTGTAAGTTCTGTACTCCCCGTTTCACAATACCCGGGGTACCGGTACAACGTGTTTGTACCTGCCCGGAACTTCTGTGAGTTCTGTACGCCTGTGCCACAATACCCGGAACTTCTGTGAGTTGTGTAAGGGTTTTATACCCTAACCCGGAACTTCTGTAAGTTCTGTAAGATATCCATACCCGTACCCGGAACTTCTGTAAGTTCTGTAACACCTTGGGCACAATACCCCGGGTAAGGGTATTCCCTCGGCACAATACCCTGTGTGCCGGTACAGATTAGGGTATCGTTGAGGATGTCAGGAGACGGTCAGTCGAGGGACAATGGGCATCGGTCAAGGGTGTAGATTATAGTGTACCACACTAAAACCTAGTATTTTGGCGTCAGTCAAGGATAAAAAATAAAAAATTGCCGTCAGTCAAGGGGTGAAAGTGCCGTGTCCTGACATCTTTTGAGGAGTGCTGTTATGCCTTCTGACGTCATGTCTCATCAGTGACACACACCAAAAACGAAATTACGAAAATAAATTACATTGTACAACCCACCTCGCTCACAACCACAAATACACCGAGCACACAAGTACGTGGATGATGATTTGGGGGGTAAATCTATGACCGCGGAAGTCATTCCCATGAAGTTGGAACGGTCCTTACCGTGAAAATCGTGAAATACAGCTATAACAGAAATTAGCTACATACAATGGTACATGCATGGTATATACGCGTTAGTACCGGTATATATAGTGTGTCATGTCTGAAGTGCACCAATCGCAGTATTTCGAAATGCATTTTATGTAATTTTTTCGAGGAGTACATTTGCAGTTTTTTCGCCCCCTTGAGGTGGGTATTTACCAGGGTATCACCGGAACTTCTGCAAGTTCTGTACGCCCGTGCCTCAATCGGAACTTCTGTGAGTTCTGTACGCCCGGGCCACAATCGGAACTTCTGTGAGTTCTATACGACCGGGCCACAATCGGAGCTTCTGTGAGTTCTGTACGCCCGTTCCGCAATAAATACCCGGACCTTCTGTAAGTTATGTACGCCCGTGTCACAATACCCGGAATTTCTGTGAGTTCTGTGCGACCTTCATAACCGTACCCGGAACTTCTGTAAGTTCTGTGCGACCGAGCCACAATACCCGGGGTACGGGTACAACGTGTTTATACCTGCCTGGAACTTCTGTGAGTTCTGTACGCCCGTGCCACAATACCCGGAACTTCTGTGAGTTTTGTAAGGGTCTTATACCCGTACCCGGAACTTCTGTAAGTTATGTACGACCTTCATACCCTACAGAGAACTTCTGTAAGTTCTGTACTCCCCGTTTCACAATACCCGGGGTACCGGTACACCGTGTTTGTACCTGCCCGGAACTTCTATGAGTTCTGTATGCCCGGACCACAATACCCGGAACTTCTGTGAGTTCTGTAAGGGTTTTATACCCTAACCCGGAACTTCTGTAAGTTCTGTAAGACACCCATACCCTGACCCTAAATCCACAAACCCTACAGAACCTGACCTTGGAATTATGCGTGACATGCCGAAGCATCTCGCTTTCGCACTGAGTAATTGGATTTCGATATTGTTTTTTCGCTGTGGCTTAGCTAGGCAAATGCCAACCGAGAGAAAACAACGGCACTCGTAGAAGTCGACCGGAAGGATCGTCAGCCGGAGCAGTCGTAAAACAAGCTCCTGCGTAGATAGATGAGGGCGAAGGTTTTATCTTGTGTGATGTTTTGCTTGTTGCGTGGTTTTTAGCGCGCTAGCTCATCGGAGACACGCTGCAAAAAATGGAATTCTGAATGTTCATGTTATTTCCAATATATTGATATATCGTGTGACTCGGAGGTGGAACCTGGTTAACGTACGAGTATTGAATCTGTATGACTAGATGTCCTTATCTTGGCAATATTCATTAAACTGCACAATAGCTCCATGTGTAATAATAGTATATACAAGTTTACACTTCGGGATTGTGGTTGACTTGAAATCCCAGGGTGGTCGCAAGATGCAAAAAGGAGAGCACAGCAGGCGTTCGTTCCTCTCATAAATATATAGGAGCTACTGATACGTAGCCACCGGGGAATAACGAGCAGCATAAAAATGATCTTAAAAGTTAAAGAAAAACACGTATGAAGCTACCGGGCAAGTAACTGGGAAACTAACACCGGCCAGCCCAAACGAATTTCGTGTTGGTTCTACAAGGCGGTCTGGTATCGTCCGCCTCCCTATATGCCCAGACGGTCCCAGTATACAGTATTGGACCAGCGTGACATGTTGTGTCCCTAAGTTAATCTAAACCATAAAGATTCTAGACGCTCATACTCCAAGCGTTTAAGTCCAGCCCATCTAACTCTATTTAAGATAGCTCCCTGCAGTGTACCCTAATCTCCGCGGGTTCGCCATATTGCACCAGCCTTCAGCCCCCAAGCTCCTTGCACCTCAGACGGTGTCTTACCTGCTGCTTGCGTTTAGAAGGCATGCCTCTAGGACAGGCTCATACGAGATCCAATCGACCTCGATGTTGCAAAGATGTAGCAGGGGTGCCTTGTAGTGGTCAATACAGCCAAATCGGGGGTCAGGGAGGCTACAAAAGCGGCAGTTGGCCCGACATCCGTGATGCGCGGCGGTGTTTGATACGTCGACATACCATGTAGGTACAGATGTTTTGGGTTTTCAGTTTTCTCGCTTGCGTGGTGCTAAGTGAACCACCAGGTTGAGGATGTTGCCTGTTAAGGAGCTTTCCGCGCGGGACTGGTTCAGGCACTCATCACACACCTCAGTACAAAATGCAGACGCCCCGGAGCTGCAACACCAACAACAAACGACGACTTGTAACTGCGCTCTCGATAAAGCGAGCCACCAAAACACTCCAACTTTGTCCCAACCAAAACACGATTCCCGATGACTACCTTCGCTCCAAAATGAGTCATTGAATCACCGTGACAGTATAAAAAATACTCTACCCTTCTCCGTCAATGGCTTACAGTGAATTTAAGTCCCAGCGTCTCATATCCTACGATCATTCCCTAAACCAAATACCAGGTAATGTATTGTTTCACCTATATGGAGCAATGTCAGTTATGTCTCAAGTGAATTAGAATCTTCTTCGTTATTTTCAGCCTTCTTTTAGTCGTTTCCTCTCCTTTAGTCGCCCTCCCTTTCCCTCTTTGCGCTTCCCTATTTTGTCGACACCGCATACTAAGCCCTAGCGCCTAAAACATTATATAGGTGGTTTAAAGTATGTGGCCGTGGCGTAAAAAGCACCGCTGACAATATTGCTTGGAGAACGGCACGCCTTAAGGTCTTTGCCTTCACATATTTTTAACGGAATACCAGGTATAATTTATGAGCCACGCACATACCTTACACGTGCCGTATACCTTTCCATGCCTTAATTCCCTTTGTTTGTGCTTTGTACGCCTTACACGCCATTTTTGAAATAAAATAATGTCTTCAAATATCTTACACACGCGCCTTACTGAAGAGGCCCGATGACCCGATTTTAGGGGGTTCGCACTTATAACGGCAGTATTTTTAGTAAAACCACGTGATGCCTTGCCCCTTCTCGGGTTGTCATACGTACGCAAGGCACCTGAGACACGAAACGGCGTCTAAAGCAAGGCTCGACTGAAAAAGTGCTCGAAAGTGTTTTTTAAGGCGTGCCCTAGGCGCCGCTACTGACCGCCTACTACTACGTACATCCAATTTCCATAACCTCCTTTACTATCTTTTAAACAAGACAAGGGCATATTTGTTTCTCCTGTGGGGCAGTTTCCGTTGTTTCCCCAACACACAAAGCTCTCTCAATATTTATTTCCTCCCTGCTCTCCTTATTATATTATTTTCCCTCTTTAGCTTCGTAAATTAATTAATAATACCCACACATACATCCCTCTTTTGCCAAATTAGTTAATTATACCCACACATACATTCTATATAATATCCTCTCTCGTGTCACCAAAACATACTTTATGTTAATGAGGTTACTGGAAATTCCCCCGAGGTCCTCCATAGTGGCTTTGGAAAAGATCTCGTCCATATCTTTCCGTAGCAACGAAAATACCGTATGAATATATACAGTACAGGACACCTGATAAGAAACAGGCCAACAAGAAATCCAGCCTGATGTTTGGAGGGAAATAAGAAAGCATGTACACATATCATAGATAGGATGCCCCCCCCCCGCCTGCCCCCCCCTTCCCCTTAATGTGCATTTCGTTGCCAGCACCACCTACATTTCCATCACCCCCATTATCGCCATTGTAGTTTCCTACAATAATCAATTAATTCGTTTTTCCACTTACCTACGAAGTATTCCCAGGATTTTCTCCTGTAAAATGCATGTATAATACCTGGTACCTCCTGGTTTTCTTTGCTTTTTTCCCTGCGTCGACTTCTGAGGCGACCATTGTTAGCCTCTACTACTGCCTTTCTTGGTCTCCTCTCTCCCCGTCCCCCCTGTGTATTTATTATACATATATATATATATATATTTACTGACGAGGCGGTCTAGTGTGAGGCGTGACATGTCCGCGACCTTCGCAGCTCATCACGACCCCCCTTCCCCTTGTTCAAACAAAATATTCATCATAGATGTGGAACTCCCAAAGGTCAGTCAGTGCTCTGCGTGTTTGCTTGTTGATCTGCTCGGCGCGTGCTGCTGTCCTCGGTGTGTCGCACACACCCCACCTCTGATGCTGATACTCCGCCGAGGCGCATGGTGTGTGCTAGGCTGTCGAGGCGTGCAAAAACTAGCGCGACGATGCTGCTGTAAGCCCAGAACGGGCGTTGAGGGTCGAGCGGACAAGGGGCTGCCCGGGGTGTGATTTCAGGGGTCACTTTTCTGTCACGCTTATTAACTTGATTTATGGGGTCACTTTTCTGTCACGCTGATTAACTTGATAACTGGGGCCACTTTTGTCGCGCCTATTATCTTAAAAATCGGGCATCACTTTTGGGATTATGTTTTTTGAGTCTCCGGTCCAGTTGGACTGGAGAATAGGTTGGGTTCGCGTTGGTTGCGACGACGCTGTAAAACATGACTCTCACTGCGTGAGCTAGACAATCAGGTGCCGTTTAGTTTTTAGTTTTTGGCGATCATCACGGCTGGCGGTCGAGTTAGATTATTCGTGCGGCGTGGAGAACTTTAACTCCGTACAAGGGCAATGATGGTGTCATGAAGTGTGTATATTGTGTAAGGGACTCAAGAAGCATATACATGGTATACCCATATAACTGTCTCTGGAAGTGGCCACAACACAAATCAAAGCAACTCATTGGAGGCTGTTGTTCATATTCAAGTCCGCCTCACAGGCGGTTCTTACTATTACGCCGGACCATAGTAAATAGGATCAAACATTGTCAGTGAAAATAGGAACATATACAGCTTTGTAGGTATACCGTAAGTCCTATTTACTATAGTCTCGCATAATATTATGCAGACCAACCTCCAACTGCAACAACTTCAGGGGGATCTCGCTACTATCGCACGTAGGCAAAGTCCCCGCCAAACTCATCACCAACCGCCTAAGCGCCTTCTGCGAAACCAACAACATCCTTCCGGAGGAACAGTGCGGCTTCCGACCTGGTCGATCCACAGTATGCATGCTGTTCGTCGTGCGCCGACTCCAGGAACTAGGGCGGAGAAGGAGAATACCGCTCTACATGTGCTTCGTCGACCTACAGAAGGCCTATGACTCGGTGGACCGACAGCTACTATGGAAGGTGCTGGCCAGGGCCGGGATTCCTGCGGAGATGGTCGCCGCCATCCGCCAATTCCACGACGGAATGCGGGCCCGGGTGCGCATGGACGATGGAGAACTGTCGGACTGGTTCTTGGTCACGCAAGGCTTGATACAAGGGTGTGTGCTGTCCCCACTGCTGTTCAACGTTTTCTTCGCCGCGGCCCTAGAGGTCGTTATCGTACGATTCAGCGAGGACGATGGTATCATGCAGAACCTAGTGTTCCTGAAGGAGGAGACGGGAGTGGGGACGGAGACACCACTCGACCGCGTACGGAGGGCGGTGTGGGGGAGGCTGTATGCCGATGACGCCGGCGTTGTATCGAGGTCCGCCGACGGACTGGCGAGGATGATGACCATTATCGTGCAGGTGTTTGGGGAGTTCGGGCTGACGGTGTCGGAGAAGAAGACGGAGACTCTCCTGATGCGCGTAAAGGAGAAGCAGCCAACACCGCCCCCGCCGCCGCTGATAATCGAAGCAGCGGGGCAGAAATACACCCAAACCCTCGAGTTCCGGTACCTGGGCGGCCTCGTCAACGAACATGGCGACCTCACCCGGGAGATCAACTTGAGGAGCAGAGCAGCGTCGGCGTGCGTCAGGAGGTATGGCCCGGAGCTCTTCGATAGGCCGGGAGCACCGTTTCGACTCAAGGCCCGCCTGCTTCAAGCGGAGGCGATGGAGGCACTGCTGTACGGTTGCATGACATGGGCCCCACGTCGCGACCACTACTGACTGCTGCGGACGATACACCACCGGCTGCTGCTGCGAGTTATTGGGTACCAGCGCAAGCAAGGCACCTACCGGCAGCTGTCCTACGCCCAAGCCCTGAAGAGGGTCGGGTGCCAGAGCGTGGAAGCCACTGTCCGGCAACGGCGCCTACTGTTCGCGGGGGCCGTGGCAAGGCAGCCAGACGGGCGACTCCCGAAACGACTGATGTTCGGGGAGCTGGTGGGGGGGAAGGACCCGGGCGCGGGGTGCCCGGAGCGGAACTGGCAGACGTGCCTGAAGGACGACTTCAAAGCGTTCGGAGCTACGCACGGCTCTACGGACGACCAGAGACGTGTCTTCGGAGTCCCGAATTCAGTTTGGGCGGAAGCAGCGAAGGTGAAGGGAGGAAGGCAGTGGTACAAGGGAGTGCTGCAGGGAGCTGAGAGGTTTATGACCTCCTGGCACAAGGAAGAAGAGGAGGCTAGCCGGAAACGAGCGACCAAGCGAGAAAAAGAGCGCAGCAACAATAAAGAGACACCAAGAACCAACGGGACGGGAGGGGTGCGGAAGAAGGGCGAATCGGCGAGGGAAGGAAACAAGCGAGAAATGGCGGACCGAGTGGCGCGATATGTGCCGGATTGACTGTCCTGGGCTGTTTGTTTGTTTGTTTGTTTGTTTTGTTCTTTTTCCCCCTCCCGCCCACCGCCGCACCATTGCACCACCCCCTCGGGATGACGTGTCAATGTGTTGTCTCTGCGGTCTTGTTTGTGTGAGTGTTTGCTTGTACTTTTGACTTGTCTCTTTGTCTTTGTCTTCGTCTTTTTCCCTTCGTTGCTTTTGACCTTTTGCAGTTACACTGCTCGCAGGCCGGGGGTACATCAGTCACACGGGACCATAGTTCCCTTCCCCCGTATCATGTCTGCGTTTAAAATCGGGGTGGAGGACTCGATTTGTTTGCCTGACCGGCGTGAACCCGGCACGGAACACCCCGGCATTATAGGGGCACCAAGATAGAATCAGGGGGCGTGTACCCCCGATTGGTGATGTTGACTTTTCCATTTATATGTTTACCTTCACATAGCGTGTAGAGGGAAGCGGAGGGCTCCAGACTATCGATTTTTGACTGGCTTTGATCGCTTTGTGGACCCTTCGGGTTCCACTTTTATTTCCGTATACCTTTTTTGGGTAAGTTAGCCTGTGACCACGGGAATCGACCGTGTCAAGTGTTGGATTAGTACGGACAGATGGAGGTACTGAATAGAGAGACCGGCACGGTTTTTAATGTGAAGACAACAACAACAACAACCTCCATGCAACTCGCCCAACTCCTCACTGTGCTTCGCGCTTGGTGCGAGCAATGTCTGTCTGGTTGGTGAAAACCCAACGTGCTCCGTCTCGGCATTGTAGGAAAGCGAGGGTCTATGTGCATACTGCATACGACTACAGCCATGCGCGACGACATCAGTTCTAATTATGCCTGCAGTGTCTTGTGCAACAACGTTTGTTTTTAAAAATATCGTTGTTAAGGGGCCCCTTCGGGCAAAAGCTATTACTATTCTGTAGAGCAAATAAAAAACAAACCCGTTTTGTTTTTTCAGTTGCCATACTATTTCTGGTATAATTTCTACCTTTTCATGACTGCCTACGAAAACCGACATTCCTCTGGTTCCAATGCTTACACTGCCGATCGATGGGTAGTTTTAGAGAGCGTAGAGCATGGTCAACATTTGTTTCTCGGGAGGCGTATCGATCAGACGCCCTTTTCATCTCGAAACGTGCCTCTTACTCATAAACGGCTCGCCATACCCCTGGTACCCAAAGTAGAATTTGAAAACTGGCAGTTTCTCCGGCTGCTGATACTGTTTCAACTCGGAGTTTCGACGAGGACGCCGGGAACTGGTAGGTGAATCTACCTGAGCCTCTAGTTCGACCGTGGGTAGCGTCCTGCATGGCCACAGCAGAGTGTAGATACCAAACACGAGCTCCGAAACGATCGAAAGTCTTGCTGCGGAGCACTTCCGTTTCGTGATGCAAACACAGCAATACGTACGCTCCCTTGCTGATCCAAGAGCCCCAACACCTCCTAGAGACTACAACAAACAAGGTTTACGTTGGTCGGTCGGAGGTCTGAGTATTATAACTGTAGGTATGTCGTGTCCCGTAAGGAGACCTGTTTATAGTGTCATTATACCAGAAATAGAAATGCTGCTGTAAAAAAGACGAAACAAATATATATTTTCAACACTCAAGTACTCTTTTTTTACGACCGAAGGGGCCCCTTAAGAGAGTTTCGGGGGGTGAGACTTATGGTTCAGGTCAGCATTCTGTTTTTGACAGGTTAACAAAGACATTATGTACCCGTTTTTTGTTATAGCCTGAGTCGGTAGGGGTTAGTGTTATGGTACTGCTGGTATGATGTGGAAACGTTTGGTAAATACCTGATATCAGGTATAAGAATCGTATTGGTAGTACTTGGAAGGCGGTATCTTAGGTGGGAACCGGGGATGGTTCCCGATGGCTTTTAGCCATCTCACCACCTTCTCAGTCGTTCATCAGGGATAACGGAATTAAGCTGCTCTTCTTCTATCAGAAAACGCAAACAACACACGTGAGTACCAACGAGTACCCGTTCCATAGGCTGACCTGGCTAGGTATACCCTGTCCTCTTATACCGTGCACCTTACATTAGCAATAGCTCAGGCTACAACGCAAAACATGACTAACCTACAATAACCGGAGTACTATGTTCCCCCTCAGGTACTCAGATTAACCACAATAATACGAATTGGACTATACTCAGGGAGAGTGTGTTTGTGTGGGGGGGGGGGGGGTCACAAATGGAAAAGGCCACTTATTGTTTTCTGGGATCACAACGGCAGAGAAGAGCGGTACTAGCAGTAGTAGTAGAGTGTCGGTGTAGAAACAAAATAGGCAAATTTCTTGCTCAAAATGTATCCTGCAAGAAAACGACGAGGAAGTTTTGAGAAAAAAAAAGTAGAGCTTATTTGCGCAAATGCTTGGCATACACTACTAACAACCTTTTCGTCAAATTGAGTCTCTAGCTTTTGATTGAGTCTCAAGTATAATACGAATACGTTAAATAAGTGTGTTATCATAAACAATGAAACCCATTGCTTAGTCCCAACAAGGGAATCGGAGTCACTTTTTTTAACGCATTTCATTCATTATTATTGTTGTTCTTGACAGTCGGAATATCGACTACAACAGGTATCGGTACGAACAATGAACAACATAATATGAGCGGTATATTATACGCAAAAGTTACTTGTATCATATTATACGTCTTGTGTTTCCTGTTTTGTATTTCTTTTATTGCCCTATTATTTCTTTAAACACGTGCGAGATACGTCGTATCGTATACATACGTAATAATAATGAGTGGTGGTAAGTAGTGCAAGTAGTGCCTATGAGGCAAACAGAACGACCTTCGGCGGGATGTCTCCGGAGTCCACACACACGGCAGCAGCACCGCTGCCTGTTTACGGCACACCTCCTACTGGCTCAAGCTGCGCGCCGCGTCTTGTCTCATGGAACAAACAAAATCTATCTGGTAAATGATAACATAGTGCAAAACGCAAATCGGATGGCGAATACCTGGTATCTGTGGTAGTACATACCTACGAACACTTTAGGTATGATACTATATATACTGTACTGTTGCACTACACTGCACTTCAGTTCATTATGGGCTGGTAAATCGTGCCGAGCATGGCGGACAAACGACACGAAGAGACCTTCATGGTTCTTTTCTTTGTCCTCATCTATAAAACATGTGGCATTAGATAGTACAGTGGGCTATTAAGAAACGTCAAGATGTGGTCGAGGCTGAATTTCTTATTTAGTTTCTAACGTTTTATGTTTCTCGGCCAATTTGTTTCAATATTCGTGCTAATCTGAGCCTCGTACGAGTATTTTTCCCAAATCAATATTTCTTAAATGCGGCCGCCCACTTCTACTACTACTGCTACTACTACTACTACTACTACTACTACTACTACTACTACTACTACTACTACTCTACTAGTATGTACGATGATACTTCCTTTGTTTTCATGATTTTCTGCTTGCGGGAGTGTTATATGAGTTATTAACGTTTGAGCTCTACATTGTCGGCTGGCAAATATGATAATGATACTAATCGCGAGTAGCTTTTTTTTTCAATGCTCACATTAATCGTGAACAGCTGAACCCTTTTAATCGAAACCATAACAGAGCGTTTGTTTTGATAAATCTGATAGACGGGTAATGCGTTGTGTGATATGACTGGGTGAGACACAGAGTATCCCCTTGCAGGTTTGTCTATTAAGCATCCTTGGTGTTACTCACTTTCCGTAGAGTCAAGCGTAGAAGAGAAGCAGCTTATATTAATCCCCGAGCCAGATGACATCTGCTCGGGATGGGCTTCAAGTATGGCCCACAGATATTATAAATACCCCGAATACCGAATACGAATGCCATCCAAGTTATACGAAAACGGATCAATTACCTGTGCAGAGGTAATTACCGGCCTTCCTAGCCCATACCATTACAATAACACGCTTATTTGACGTATTCGTATTAAACGTGAGACTCAATCAAAAGCTAGAGACTCAATTTGACGAAAAGGTTGTTTACTGTGCTGGTGTAATCAATGGTTGATTGCAAAGGGTCTGATCGGCTTCGGTTATGTATAGGGTTACGCGTACGTAGCTCTATCTGTTTTGTACAACAACAGCAGTATTATAATGAGGAGATATTGATGCGAGAAGGCCGCAGGCCTTCGAGCATCAATAGATGCTCTTCATAATGGTTGGGTGTCTGCCCGTGGGGATGTACCCCTGCTCGCGACGAACACAAACGGACAAAAAACAGTTCTGAAAGCTGCCACAGCGTGCCTTTATTTAACGAATCCTTAATATGGAGGTTTGTCTGTCCCTCGTCTGTCCCTCGTCTGTCCCTCGCACGTCCGTCCCTCGTTCGCTTTGCTTTTTTTTGGCGCGCGACGCGTACACTCAACCGATTCAGACACGCTCGGGACTGATAGACGCCCGCTATTTGTGCCGACCGTCCTGTGCTGCTCGTGTCGAAAGCCGTGCCGAGATCGGAGAGCTAGGCGGCAGTGACTGTCATAATAGCGCCAACAGAAAGACAATAAAACAGAACGAGTTCTGAAATAATGCGGGAGTCAACACTCTGCACTTACGTTGCAGACGACACGACCACACGCACAGATTTACAGCTAGCTGCAACAAGCAACCACAGCACCACCACCATTTCACCACCACCACCACCACCACCCACCACCACCACGACCACGACCACCACCGCCACCCCCGCCCCACCACCCACGCCCCACCAGCCGCAGCAGCACTAGAAGGTGGCGTTGGTGGTTGCAGCAGGTGGTGACGGCGGTCATGGTGGTGTGGCTTTTGCCTTGCGCTGTCCTCTCTCGAGAACGACCCTCCGCTCAAGCTACCGGGGTTGATGCTCTCGAACACGATCACAAACCACCGAACACCACCACCACCACCACCACCACCACCACCACTACGACCACCACCGACACCCCCGCCCCACTAGCCGCAGCAGCACTAGAAGCTGTTGTTGCTCGTAGTGGGTGGTGGGCGTCGGTGGTGGCTTGGCGTTGGTGGTGATGGTGGTGGTGTGCTTGTTCGTACTACAGCAGTACAAGTTTTCCAGGTAGGTACGTACCACCGCCGTGCTTCGATATACCTGGTAGTACGGCTGTTTCTGTGGTGACGGCGGTGATGGTGGCTTGTCTTGCGCCGTCGTCTCTCGAGAACAGTGCAGGTTTGTACCTGCAACAAAAGAAGCAACCCGGACCACCGCCACCAAACCCCACCACTACCACCACCACCACCACCGCCACCCCCGCCCCTCAAGCCGAAGGAGCACTGGAAGCTGTTGTTGCTCGTAGTGGCTGGTGGGCGTTGGTGGGGTCTTGTTCCTGTGGTCTGGTGATGGTGTGCCCTGCTGCTGCTGCTGCTTCTGTTGCTGCTGCTGCTGCTGCTGCTGCTGCTGCTGCTGCTGCTGCTGCTGCTGCTGCTGCTGCTGCTGCAGGTATATGTCTAGCGATTTTATATGTAACTTGATGTACCAGGTACTCGTTGCATTGGTATACAATATATATAAACTGAGGAAATTATATTATACGAGTTTTTAATGTTTGCACTGCTGCTGCTGCTGCTGCTGCTGCTGCTGCTGCTGTATATACCACCTCACAACAAGCACTCCCACCACCACCCCCACCACCACCACCCCCACCACCATCCACCAAGAGCAGCAGAATCTTATTCCTCGTGGCGGCTGGTGTGTGCGGTGGTGTGGTGTTCTCTGTGTGTTATGTCGGCTGAGCTTCTCTCGTTTTACTCGTTGCTCGCGAGCGAGATACCAGTATAATATTATGCTGCTGCTGCTGTGCTGTTGCTGTGCTGCTGCTGCTGCTGCCGGTGTATACCAGGTATATGCCAAGCGATTTGTGGTATACACAGCAGTAGTATACGTACAACATATTTATACTGAAATAACTCCTATTCCTTAAAGCCGGTCGCCCCGGTGGGCTAGCAGGTAACCACGAAGCTTGTTAGCGTCAAGGTCGCGAGTTCGAGCCCCCCCGAGTGCATGCTCATAGGGACTTTTACCCGCAAAAAAAATCGTGAATAGCGGAAAGCGCGAGAGCGTGAGTTGGCAAAATTCGATGAAAATCGACGAGCGTTGGGAAAGCTGAACCCTCTACGCGATAAAAATCAAGGCAAGAACCGTAGTGGGGGGGGAGGGAGAGGAGCCTACTTTGAGACCCCGGATCTGAGTTACGACTAGGGAGGGAGAAAGACAGAAGTGCGAAGAAAATAAATGGGATAGAAAAAAAAGAAAAAAAAAGAAAAAAACAAAAACAAAAAATAGTCGTGACTCCCCCTACGTATAATACCTGTACGGTTTTTGCAAACATGATAGTAGTGGTGGTGGTAGTGGTGGTGGTGTGGGAACTTTTTCAAGTATTTTTCTTTGCATTTTCTATGTAATATTATTCCTCGTTTTTTCACGTATACCTACGTACGTATTTCGGGTCTTTTATATATTTTTTTTATACCTGCACCTACGTACGTATTTGACCTGCCCAGTACACAGCAGTAGTGGTACACATACATGATGCTCTGCCAGTTTTCGTCGTTTCCATATAATATACACCAACACACACAGCCCAGCGATCCACTTAATCCCCACTGTACAAGGTTGTTGCGCTGACACGCATCGCTTAACAAGAAATGTTGGTGGGTGGTGTTGGCGATGGTGGGACTACCAGCCCAGGGACCAACCGACCCACCCAGTAACTCTCTCACCCACCACGCACACCCATCAACTACTTGCCGGTCACTAAAAAAAAGCTTTATGTGCTGACACAAAGCGCTTAAAAAAAAACGATCCAATCAATCACGATTATTGTAGGAACACAGCAAAAAGAGAAGAACCGCCAACGCAGTAGCTTAATGCAGTTAGGAGTTTGACCACTTGAAGGCGTCTGTCACGCTCCTCATTCCACCCGTTCTTGTAGCCCGTAACCACTTCCTAGAATAAAAGTGGTAAGCTCCCCTCAAGGAAGGACGGGGGGAACTTAAGACATGAGGACATTCGTTTCCAGTCAGTATCGTGTTTGTGTGCCCTTCGAAGGTGAAAAGTAATTAATTTATGTCTTGAAATATATAGTACGAATTAATAAAAAATATAGTTCTCCCCTTCTTTTCGGCAACATTCATCAATTATCTCTATTTTCCCTAATACATATATATGTAGGTATATAGAGTAAAGAAATGTATATACCTATATATAATATATATGGTGTCGTAGTGTCCCTATCATTTGCTCCAATGCGATGGTACCCCGCCTTGATACTCTTCCGGTACTCTGCCACTCTGCGTCTGTCAGCTGCGTCACCCTACTGTATACAATTTCGCTATATGTACAGGCCTACTGTAGGCAATGGGTTACCAATACTCGTAGAATACGTAGTAAGTGCTAAGTTGTTCTTAAAGCCAGTTTCAGGGCGGGATACGTTCCAGACACTATTTTATAGGAGAAACGCCTCAGAATACTCCGTAGTAGATGAAAACACGAGTTCGTTGTTTTTCGTAGGAGACGACAATGGCGATAATGGGAGCGATGGAAATTACTGCTCTGGATGGTGCTGGAAACGAAATAAATGGAAATAAAAAGGGGAAGAGGGGGGCGGGGGACACAAAGAAACAATTGGAACGAAGGGACCAAATAAAATAGTAAGAGGTTTTTTTTTTGGTGTTAGAGAAATAACCGAGAATGCCCCACAGGTAGGTGGGAATATTGAGGCACTGCTAAGAGGAGGGTAGCCTTAACCCATTCCACCTTATTAGTGTTTCATAGTACTATTCGTGACATGAATGCTTAGATATATACGAAGAATATGACAGGCTTTGGTGTTGTTCGTAGTGCTTCATACAACGGAGGACCATAGTAAATAGGACCAAATATTGTGGGTAAAAACAGGTAAATATATAGGTTTTTGTGTCTACCATAGGTCCTATTTACTATGGCATCATTAGCCCACCCCGTAATAGTATCGTTCGTGACATACCGGTACATGCTTAGAGATATATGGCAGGCTTTGGGATTGTGCGTCGTGTCTGTTGCACTTTTAGCTTTACTGAAAAAACAATTAATTAAGGGGGGTGGCGTATTGTTATGAAAATTAAAGACAACAACTACAACAACTACAACAGCTACAACAGCTGCTAAGCTGTGAGATCGAGGATTTGGTCGAAACTCATGTTTGCAAGCTTGTGTGGGATGCTTCGATCGCGCGTGCTCACGGCGTTTTATGTGTCTGAATCATGCAGGATGTACGTCCTGTATATTAGGAGAACGAAATCTGAAGCTGCGGACTTCAGGGAGAGTGCGTCTATCTGTAAAAAAGAAACGGTGGGTTTGCAGTAACTCTGCCGCTACTACTATGAAATTGTTCATAATACCTGGTATTACTGTGTATATATAGGATATATTGAGCGAGCTCCTATACTATAATCAAGTGGTATGCTATATACTTCTACGTCAGCATTCGTCCAATTTCTGATTTAGGGCATAGGACTGGCACTACAGCCGAACATGGGGGCCGACCAATCACATGCCTTCGAAGAAGCCAACAATAGCCAGGTGTTTCCGTCGGAATGTGTACATATATTTCACCAATTTGTTTCCTAAACGAGACGCTTCCAGATGGTCCAAGCCTTGTTCGCACAAACGTTCACGCAAACATTCGAAGATCCGACTGCGTATTATCTATATTATGTAATATTTACCACCTAATGTCGAATATATGCTGAAATTAAGTAAGTACGACGCGAAGCCGGAATTTACATGTTTACAGCACAAATGCCCAAATACCCACGCCGTTTTAAGGAGACGAATGCTGAATGTACACATCATGGGGGGGGGGGGGGAGGAGACAAGCAAAGGAAAGCAGGGAGAAAATGAAATCACGAGTTATCTGGACCAGGGAGCGACCGCTGTCCAGTCGTAAACAACAGCCCTGCTTGTTCGCGTGTTCTATGAGTCTGCCAGCACCGTTCCGCGCGGTGTCCACTTGGTATTCCCACAAGCGCGATCGACCTAACAATGCCAGCTGCTGCTGTCAAAGCGAGCTACGTACTTCGTACTGAGCCAAAGAATTAGAAGCAAAACGCCGAATTATCTCTAGAACAACAAACTACAGGTTTTTATTATATCGGTTCCCTATTCCTAATAATCTTTCTCGAGGTTGCGATAGCGGAGAAAAAACTGCAAATACTCCACAAGAAAAGCATTACATTATTTGTTTCAGGAGAGGAGTGCATACGATGATAGAAAAAAAAATGTAATAGGGGTTGGAAGGCAACTCATTGAGCGAGAAAGGTAGATCATATTGTATAGTGTCACGGTGATTTGATGGCTTGCTTTAGCACGAAGGAAGTTCTCGGGATTCGTGTGTTGGTTGGAGTAAAGTTGCAGTGTTTTGTCGATTCACTTTGGCGACAACGCGCTTATCGAGATTCATTTCTTGGTGGTGTTGCAGCTCCGGGACGTCTGGAGTTAGGGCTGAGGTGCTCGATGACTGTCCAAATCGGTGCCGTGCGGAAACCCTTAACCAGGCGGCATCATCTACCTGGTGTTTCACTCAACACTTCCCAAGAGACAGAACTCTGCCAAACCAAAACATCTGTCGTGCCTGTCCTGTCGACCTCCCACACATCACCGTGCACGCCACTGCTAACGCGCCTGTCGCCGCGTTCGAAGCCTCGCTGATCACCCGGACTGACTGTTTTGATCACTACAAGGCACCACTGCTATACCATTGCAACATTGATGTCGATCGGAAGTGCGTACCAGCCAGCCTTCGAGTCACAGGTTTGACAACGTCTCAAGTGCAAGGAGCGTGATCATTTTGGGAGCCTAGGGGCGGAAGGTTGCTGCAACATGGTGAACCCGCGGATATTAGACTTCAGTGCAGGGAGGTATCTTAATAGGGTAGATGGGCTAGACCTGCACTCTCGGGATATGAGCCTCTAGAATCTTGGTACCTTGGATTGGCTTGGAACATGAAGAGCCACTCTAATTTAATACGGTTTGCCACAAACAAGGTTTGCTGCCACACGCTCGCAGATTGGTAACGGAATCTACGGCGGAAATGGCCAGCACGCGCCTGCCTGCAGAGGGTATAACCTCGATGTGTAGGCAGGAAGCGGGTAATATGACTTTGGTGAATGAAACCCCGCGCTAGCTACTGTATATATTTAACATTGCTGCTCCTACTATACAAATACCCACGTTGTAACGGCCGAAACGGTTTTTGTATTATTTAGTGGTCGCCTGATTTCCGTTGTTGGACGGGAAATTCTGAGGTTTGACTCGTTGTCTATCCAAACAAATCCCCGAGCCCTGCGAGTGACGGGGCACCGTGCCACAGGCAACGCTACCGCGCAACCAGAGCCGGGCGGTACACGCATAGTCCGTTCTCATACCGATAACATGAACAACATACACATACATCCATACAAAAAAGAGAGAACAGCTGGTGGCGAACGCCCAAGCGCACGGGGCCTTTGTTGCACGAAACCTAGTGCAAGCGCACGGGGCCTATCGAGTATAATTTCTCCTGCAGCGCAAACACCCTCGTTGTAAGAAACCCAAGCATGTCTCCGCTATAACCTACTTTCCCTTCGTAGATGGGCATCGTCAGCCTTGGTTTCTTCGGCTTTCCCTTGGTAGGCGGGAAATGTTTAATTCGGCCACTATTAATATATGTAGCACACATACCAGGGCATATTCCGCGGTTGGCGGACGACCACCGCTCGGCAGAGCTACTGTACGACCAGGGCGGAATGGTAACACTTATACCTGCAGCATTGTCATACAGGGCATACGCATATATATAAAACCAGACGGTCACCAGCGTCCAGGCGCACACAACAGCGAACACGAACAGACGGAATTCTACGTAGTGCGCTGTAGAGCAAGATGGTTATCGTCTATAGCATCGCGTTGCCTTCCCTGGTAATCTCGTACGACGTTTGACGACCAGCAACCTTCTGGGCAAGCGGTGGTTACACCCGTCTTATCCCCCCCCCCCGCCTGATTGGTGAAAACCCAACGCGCTACGTCCCGGCATTGTAGGGATGCGAGGGTCTATGGTCATATGACTACGGTCGTGCACGACATGAGTACACCCCCCCCCCGGTATGTGCATCCTTGGCTTCTATCGCCAAAACGGGATCAACACCCCATTGCTCGGCGAGAATCATTGAAGGGTTCAAACTCGCAGCCCTCCTGCTTTCAGTGAACAAAACGTAAGGTGTCGGCGGGGTTCGAGCCGCGAAACGTCACCTAACCTATTGCACCGGTGCAGGTTACACACAGCGCATGGGCCGAAAACCACCCTGCACCACTTGTTTGAAGCACACGGCGTGGAATCCACCTAAAAGAGAAACACACATCTTGGTACGAATCTAAAGAACGCTAACAAACCAGGTGCCCATGACAAGTTTCTAACATACACCATGGAGATTTAGCTGTCATGGACTCCTGTGCCACGTTGTATTCAGCTTCGTCGCGATCGCCACCTCCAGCCAGCCACTAGCCGACGGCTTTTATCGGTGACGTTCTTGCCGCCACTGGCGGAGCCAAGCGGGGGAAGGTTCGATCTCGTTTCGTCTTAGCATTTCCTTCCGGTCGGCAGGCCCACTTCAGATTCAAGCCTAGTAGACAAGTTGACGTTTCCGCTGCAGCATGCAAGCCAATGTCATACGCGAGAGGGGGAAAGGAGCGACGCATGGTAGAACGCCGAAACGTTAAGGGGCAATTTGTGACGCGAGGTATTGATGCTTACCGGTGTTAGCCGGTGTCCGAGTCCGGGTTCAGCTTATGATAACTGCCCAAGTAGCTGTACAAATCACACCCATGAAAAGAACGCAACGGGTGTTGTTTAGCTCCAAGGGACTCTGCTCGCCATGTTCGATCTGGGGGCTTGTTGCATGCACTGTTAACATCATGATTAAGTAGCTGTATAATCGCGCCCCGTGAGCAGAACGCAACGGGTGTTTTTGCATCTCTACGGCACCCTGCTTGGCGTGTTTGGCCCACGGCCTTAATGCACTTTTCATCGCCACCGTGGTCCCAGAGGCACACGATGCCCCTCAGCGAAACAAACATTTAGGCAATTACGTTCCAGGGCACACACAGTATACTCACGCGGGGTTGTACTGGCACACGAGGTAGACGTAGTTCCACGGACCGCTAGTGCAAGACGCCTCCGCGCAGCCCAGCTGTGTGGTCGACTTCCACAGGATCTGAGTCGCGTGCAAACCGTATTCCTTCACGCTGCTCACCTGTACCTCGCTTTCATCTGCGAGTTTGCAAAGTGACCGACAGCGCGTACACAAACATAAGTATTTACGCGTGGTTCTCAAAATCAGGTGGCAGGTTCGACGTGATCGTTTCAACTTCGAGACGAAGGCTTCATCGTTTCTAGAGGGTCCTCCTAAGCTGTTCACGGCGAGTGACACAGCAAGTTTCGTAGCTTGAAGTGTGAACGCGGCATACGGAAACCGTAAACAAACGGTCGAGGTTCTTTGATAATGCAGGCGTCTACTCTCAAGAGGTATTGGCGCAACATTACTCGTGTAGCAGAACTGATCGACTCTCACATAGAGAAGCCATAGCACCCGCGGGCGTGTAGCAACTGCCCGAGCCCGAGCCCCCGCAAAGGTAGAGGTTCTCTCCATAGCCGCTGCGGTCTTCGCTTGCGCTGTGGAAAAGCTGCCCACAGGAGTTCGTCAGAACGTCAGCATGAGCCTGCGTCCCGACAAAAAACAACAAGGGATGATAGCAAGGGGGTACATCGATCAAGGGGTGGTAGATCAACGATATCGTGATCGTTCGGCGTATAATACCGTACAGCACGGCAGGAAGCACGCCCCGGTGATACAAGTTTGACGTTATATATATATATATATATATATTATCACCGGGTGTGCTGATGTGGAGGGGTGCACTGTCTAACGCACCTCCGGTCCCCGCACCTACAATAGGGGGCGTGGTCACGGGGGGGATTGATACCGAGGGAGTGGGGAGCGGTAGCAATGATTGCTAAGGAGCGTCGTAAACCTCGGCCAGACTGCAGATGGCGTATTATCAAGAGGGTATGACAGCAAGGGGGTCGACAACGACGGGGGTGACACCGGCAACAAGGGTGTGGAAATAAGGGGTATGGGTAGGCGTTCTGCTGTTTGGTTTTGCCTTCTGAGGCAACATGTTGTCACTGGGACCGGTTGAGCTCCTCAAGTAAGCAACTACGGCCAGTTGGTATGATACGTCTACTGCTATAATTGTTTGAGGACTAGCGCATACAGCGCATACATCGCATACAAGTATTGGCTGGGTCGTGTGAATAAATATTTTCATCAACGTCATGTGTCGGGTGAGATCTGGAGCTCGATACGTTGTGAGCTCAGAACGTGAGGGACCGCCCCATACCGTGGCACTGCCCCCCACGCAATACTGCCGGTTACGACAAGGCCTACGCCTGAAACCGGAGAAAACAGCTAAAGTCTCCGCCTTGCTGCGATGCCGCGGAACGGATACCGGTAGCGCATGAAGCAACTGTTGCGCTTGCTCGACTTCCGGGTTGGAATCCATTGCTGTTTAGCGCAATAGACGTCGAAAGGCGTGTTGCGCGCAGCCCAGCACGAGGTTTCACGTTGCACAACAGTTTTCACCGAGGTAGAAAAACCTGTGGGTAATGCCCTTCCCGCCTGCATACTTGTCATTTGTTTCCGGGCGTACATGAACGTAACTGTCGTCTCCGTTGTATCCTCCGGCGCCCCCTCCCCGGGGGAGGGGGGGGTGGGGAAGCTAAACGCATGCGGCCCGTGAGCGCAACACGCTTTTCAGCGTGCGTTGCCCTTCACGGAACAGGCCTCGGAGCACTACATACCGTATGCGCTTGTTACAGGTACCACCATAGGAATGTAATGATGTCAAAACTCCCGAAGATTGCATCTGAGAGGCCCTTTCCGTGCTGAAACACTAACTGCTGCAATATTCATACCAAACCCGTGTTTCTAGCCGGCGTCTCTAACAGCTATTGGCCGTAGCGTTGCGCACTGGTTTGTTTTCGAGATAATGCTACAATGAACACACCTACTACTGGCGGTGGTGGTTGGGGCGTAGGCCGAAGAGGGAGGGAGAAGGAGTAGCAGCGTTGGGGGTGAGTTTTATTATATCCACCCGGTGGTGTGATAATGTTTGGAGTTTTACGCTGGTTTGCGACCTACCTCCACGAGAGGGGGGGGGGGGTATTTAACGTACCCCGGGTGATACAATAATGACCGAAAAACGGACCAAAACATGTACCTGGTACCAGGTATGTATGATATCACCGGGTGTGCTCTTGTGGGGGAGGGTGTACTCATGTCGCCCACGGCCGTAATCGTATGGCCATAGACCCTCGCATCCCGACAGTGCCGGGACGGAGCACGTTGGGTTTTCACCAACCAGGCAGACATTGCTTGCACCAAGCGCGAAGCGCCGTGAGGTATTGGGCGAGTCGCATGGAGGGCGAGCTGCATCCTGCGAAGAACCGCCTGTGAGGTGGACTTGCATCAGGACGACAGCCTCCAATGAATTTATTTAATTTCTGGTGTGGCCAACCTTCCAGACACAGCAATGGGTTTTACTGTGTATCTGCCTCGTGGGTGCCTTACCATATACACACTACGTGATACGATCATTCCCCTTGTGCAGAGTTGAGGTTCTCAATTCCGCACAAATGATCTCCGCCAGCCTTGGTGACCGCAACAACAAAAACGTTACCCTGGTGGTCTAGCTCACGCAGTGAGAGGCGTGTTTTACAGCGTCGCTCATGTGGGGAGGGGGGGGGTGGGGTGTATTGTCTAAGGGGGGTGTGCGTCCTTCCGTGTTAAAGGGTCGATCGACGACATGTTAACAGTAACGCGTACTCGCACAGGTACTGCTACAAACTGAGCGCCCGGGACGCAACTGCCTACACTAAGGCGCGTCAAACGAGATAACAGTCGTTATCATAATGGCAGTATATTGTATGTATTGTGGCCTTCACCTACTATTAATAGTCGGCAGGACCACGGAAGATACAGATCAAACGGAAGTCTGCTGCATGCCGTAACACACAATCGTTGCTGTGGTCTTACGCGTCAAACGAGATAACAGTCGTTGTCATAATGGCAGTATATTGTATGTATTGTGGCCTTCACCTACAAGTCGGCCGGACCACGGAAGATACAGATCAAACGGAAGTCTGCTGCATGCCGAAACACACAATCGTTGCTGTGGTCTTACCTGAGCAGACTTGGCGACCCTGTTCTTGTATGTTAGGGGGTTTGCCTTGTGCTTGCACCTTCAAGCAGAACCGAAAATGAGAGAGAGGGTGTGGCTTCGTGTCAAGAGTATTGCTGTTACCCGTCGAATGCACATTCTACGCCCATGGTACTTTAACGTTCAAACATATTCCAAGTCCACAAATCGTCACGACACCACGAACCTGTCTCATCGTCGATTAAACCATGACATACACAGCATATGCTAAGTACATACTGTATGAGACGGTCCCGTTTGTCAACCGGATACATCATACAGCCGACTCGGCTACTACTGCTAGTGTA
The DNA here is from genome assembly GCA_008828725.1 of Saccharina japonica. Taxonomy (NCBI): domain Eukaryota; class Phaeophyceae; order Laminariales; family Laminariaceae; genus Saccharina; species Saccharina japonica. The sequence goes on along the minus strand of MEHQ01002031.1, from coordinate 188,579 downwards.
AGCTATCTGCTCGCGCTCACCTGACTTCGTTGTGCAGATCGAGCAAGGTCGCCATGTTGTTGGAAATGAGGCCGCGGTGCTCCTGCTCGCGGTTACGTCCTCCGCCCTCCCTCAAGTACTTTTGCTAGTATTGCCGGCAATAGATAGGCGACATGGACATGGAAGTACATGGGTACATGAGCTTTCCTGGAAACCCGTGTGCTGTGTAGGAACACTTCACACCATTGCAATAGCTCACCCACAGGACCTATAGTCATACCGGCATGCAGGTCATGCAACTGTTATTCGGCCACGTGTTCGTTTCTGCGTGTACGTTTTTTCGCCAACTCCAAAGATCCTCCTCAAACCCGATTTTGATACGATGAAGATAACGCCTATCGTTAACGAGCCGAGTCCTTCCTAACTTACGTTCTACGCACGCGCATACTGTACACATTCCGTTCAGGAACCCAAATACGCCAAACCGGATGCCGTCGATTTCTACTGGGCTGTGCCAAGACAATCATATTTTGTATTTCCAAACTCCCTGCGTTTCAGCTCTAGCTTCAGGTTTGTTTTCGTAATTTATGTTGCCACCCTTTCGCTTCGTATACGTTTCTACATGTATCCAAGTTCGAACTGTTTGACTCTGTCGCCAATCAATAATCAATTCGGCGCTTGATCTGACAGTTATAACTTGTATATGTATGTTCGACCGGATACACCAGGTATGTCACAGATCTCACTCTGCGATTCGGTGCTGCACTGCGTTTTTTTTATCGGTTTGCTTGCGCGCCTAGTGCCCGCCTAACAGCCGTTTTCCTTCATTTAATAATTGCCTTTCCGACAACAATTAGTATCGAAAAATTGGGCTATGTTTTGCCGAGAGGTGTTTTCCCCTCACAGTCAAAACTTACACTGTAAAATGTTATATTTTGTGAAAGCCATCGACAACACAGCAACAACACATCAGCAATAGTATTGGCACTCACTCTCGAGATATCGAACATCCAAGAATCTCGGGATTTATGGATTTATGGGCGAGACGCTTCGCCCCTAAACACCAATTGTATTACATCCTCTGTTTTACGAGCCTGTTGGTTTTGATGTATTCGTTTTGTAGATCGATACCTATCATCAAGAAACGTATATTCTAGTTAGATTTCTCGCCTGTGAGAGACATACAACTCTTGGGCAAAAAAAAAGAATACTATTTAATAAAACCGATTATTGTTCTTATTGCAAAGGCAATTCTCAACAGTTGCTGCAGCAGTTGCATCGGACGAAAAGTCTCGTACGAGTAGCGTGTGTGTATAAAGGCCCATGTAACTGCCACTGGCGGATTACAGCTGCCACCCAGGGGTTGGCAGTGTTTTTATGGTGATCAATGAAATTGCAGTGCATGAGGAGGTGTTTTGATAAAGACAGCAGTGCAATAGCCGTACAGTCACGGCTGCCCATGAACAAGCCCCCTTCCTTGTGGCGTGTTATCGTGGTGCCATGGTGCGCAAGGGCAGCGTATATGCGCGATGCGGCAAGGCCATGACATTTCCATGCTCTACCATACGTGGGTACTTGTGTCGCCGCGATGGCAGCGAAAAAATGACAAGTGCCAATGTCATGACATGCATGACCCTGCCATGAGGTCCCATGGTAGATGGTCCCAGGGCAGTGCCAGGGAATACCGCGATATTTTCGTCGTTCGTTTGTGTGCTTGCCTGCCCGCTGTCTGGTTTATTTGTATACCGCGGGGCGCATTTTCCTTACAGCAGTACTACAGTAGCATGATGAGCTCTTTGGTCGTGTAAAATATGTTGCTAAGAAAACCTGCGCAAACAGTAATAGTTAAACGTCCTCCCTTCCGCCTCTCCCTGCTGCCTCTAAGGCGATGTTGGCGGGGGCAGCGTGATACAAACCAGGTTTGTCATAAGTATTCGCTAGTACAGCAGGTTAAATGTACCAAGGCAAAGATAAAATATTAACTCTAGCAGGATTTGAGCAGCGATTCGGACCGCCACGCTGACCACGCGGCCTGTATGGGGGAGCCACCACAACAGCCAACTATGAATAGCAACATATTGCCAATAAAAAAAACGTATCAGAGGGCTCGCCCGCACTTTCTGCGCATGTACTGTAGGTGGTCTTGAAATTATTTGCCAAGACACATAAAAAACGGGGGGGGGGGGGGGGGGGGGGACGGGACAAAAGCAAGAAAAAAACAAGAAAAGGGCATGAAGTATATACAGGCGAACAGGGGAAACGTGAACTTTGAAGCGAACAGCCGTTCCATCTGTGGCACAGGTCAAAATAGAATTCACGCTCACGTGTTGGGCTTCCCCGTCGACAGCACCAGGCGCGTTGGACGTCCGGTGGAAAGTTGTTTGAACTTCTTCTGCTGCCAATAATCCGAGCGGGGCCATCGCCAGGAAGAACACGGTACTCACGGCGCTCCACATCTACGAGATGAGACGAGTAGGCAGCGATAGGAGCGTGCACGAGAGAAAACGCGCACAGATAGATGTTAGAACAGGCCTGCATACAGGGACATACATATTTAGTCTGCTTGGGCAACGCAAGTATAAACCTGCCGCAAGCAGTAGTTAAATGACGGTATGACAGCACAGTTAAATTATAATAAAAGAGTTGCTGCGATCAGCCTTTGTTCTTGTAAAGGACACTGTGTGGAGCGATGGATTTATTTTACAACAATACAGTACAGGGCACCTATTAATAATAAGAAACAGGCTAATAAGAAAGCCAGGCTGAGATTTAGAGGAAAATAAGAAATTCGGGAGGCATTATCTTGAAATTAGTGTAGAAGTCAAGTCACCCTCTCGAGTAAGAAATCCAGCCTGGGCCAGATTTCCTGTTTCTTATTAGGTGTCCTGTACTGTAGTGTCAATAGAGGCCCTTCTGTCAGGCCGACATGTGGGAAACCCCAGATACACACACGCAGTATAGGGGGAAAACAAGTTCACAGTTACCGAACGACCTGCAGCACAGTCGATGTAGCAGTATACCTGGTACTGCTGTACGAAGGCAATCGCACGGTAGGAGGGGTATAACTTACTCTGTTGCCGGGTGTAACGTCGGGCAAACCTCCACCAAAACACAGACCGGCCGGGTTCGACGCTAAGAAATAAATCAAAATAGCCGAGATCAAATTATACCGTACGCCACAGCAGCCAAATAGAAACAAAACTTGCCGTATTTGCAGTTGATCCCAACGCGAGCGGAAGAAGAACGCTGTGGAGTGTTGCTGGGTGTGCTGGTGTGCGGACGGTGAAGAGTGGAGTGGGGAGTGGGGGGATTGAGGAGTGGGAGGGTGGGGGAGGAGGGTCGGAGGGATCGAAACGGCGAACACGCACACCCGAAAAGTGAATCTAAACCCCAATATCCAAGAAAGGGCTTTATACTCCGGCTGACTCACGTATAACGTACCTGGAATTATCCACTAGGTTCGGTTTAGATATGAACATATTCTCCACGGTTTTTCCTTAGTTGTAGCAATTTCTCATTAATCACACATACATACACTTGGTTCGGTTGAGTCACAAACGTATACGGTACCAATACTGCGTTTCTGCGATGGTTGTAACAACTGCTCGTTGACCATAAATACGGCGTATGTATACGTCTGTGGGCTATGGTTGCAGAACACTCAAAAAAGGAGTATGCTGCCATTGGCCCCTAGAGCTCTACAGGCTGCTTCAAGCATACCGCCCAACCTGTATTCAGCAGCCAATGCCCACGCCGTTTTTTGGAGATCAGACCCTGAAATGTGGCACACGTGTTTTATGCGCCCTATCCGAGCCGTTAACGAATTTGTTGGGGGGGTTTTCGCCAGATATTGTTTCTTTTATGTTTTTTGGGGAAATTTTGGGTCTTAGGAGATCCAAACCTTCCGGGGAAAAACAAAAAAAAAAAAAAGTTAAAGGCTTGGGTAGGGTTCATAAAAAATGTGTGTCAAATTCTAGGGTCTATCCCCTAAAACCGGCGTGGAGATTTGGAGCTTTGTGCGGTAAAAGTGCAATAAATAGGCGTTGCCTCGTAATTACTTATTTTCAGTATGGAATCGATTTTGGGCGTCAACCATGACTTAATATTGATCATACGCAGTCAGATCTTCGAATATTTGCGTGTAACTTTGTATAAACATGCCTCGGACCACATGGAAGCGGCTCATTTCGAAAACAAAACGGGGGAAAATGTATTCCTACGGTAACGCCTGGCTATTGTTGACCTCTTTGAAGGCCTGTGATTGGTCGGGCCACGTTTTCGGCAGTAGCGCCAGTTCTAGGTCCTTGAAGAAAAATCTGGCGATGTCACCCTCTTCCACTGTTCATGGCGGTCGGTATGATACCAAATATGTTACATTGGAGTTGCTACTGCATGCGGCATTCGTGACTGACGAAATTTGGGGCGATATGCCTGAACCAGCTCGTAGAGTAGATCGTTATCGGTAAAAAGTCGCTGACCCACCAACTAATCAAAGCAAGACCCTGTGGCAAATGTTTATGTTCCCCACGATTTAACATCCGATTTGTTTCTGCACATATGTGCCTACATACGGTACGGCCCTTTCGTAAGAAACCTGAAATCATCTCTAGGCAAACATTTTTACCGTAATACACGCCCCAGTGATACCAATTTGACATTCAAAAACGGTAGTATCACCGGGTGTGCTGTTGTAGACGGGTGTTGTTGTATCTAACGCATCCCCGGTGATAACCACCATGCACGGTAACCCGGTGTGGTAACGAGGGGGGGTGGTATTGAGGGGGTGTGCTAACGTTATAGTGATAATTGCTAAGGAGCGTTACTACAGCTTAGACCTCGGCCAGACTGCAGATGGTGTGATATCAAGAGGGTCGACAACAAGGGGGTGATGCCGGCATCAAGGGGTGTGATAGCAAGGGGTGTCCTGACATATGAGACGATTTCGTCTGACAACAGCTTGATTTTTTTCATTCCCACGCAATACTGCCGGTGATGGTAGCGCCCACACCCGAGATCCCCGCCTTCCTGCAACGCCGCAGAACGGTTTTAACGGTAGGGCATGAAGTAGTAGCTGTTACGCTGGCGCAACTTCCGGGTTGACATCCGTTGCTGTTTAGTGCAACAGGCGTCGGTAGGAGTGTTGCTGTTTAGCGCGTAACACGAGGTTTTGCGCCGCCCAACCTCTTTTTGCAACAGGCAAAGTACCGTCGGGCATGTCCTTCCCACCGGAGGCGGAAAAACAAAATCAAGAACATTTTTTTTTTGTCTTCTTTGCCGTCAAACATTGGTTTTTTTTTGCCTATACACACTTTTTCAGTGTTTTTCGGGCGAATACTCACGCAATTGACGCATGTATTTGCCTCCAGCGGCTCTCTGGGGCCCCCTGTGGGGCTACACGCCTGCGGCGCTTGAACGCAGCACGCTTCCACCAGCTCACGTTGTGCGCTCCAGGGAACAGGCACCGGAGCCCCAAACAACATATATATATGCCCTGGGTATAGGTACCACCATATAATAGGAATTCAATGGTGTCGTAACTCCCGAAGATTGCACCTAAGGCGCCCTTGTCCCGCTGAAAAAACTAACTAACTGCTGCCCATGGTAATATGAAACCTCTGTTTCTAACCGACGCCCCGAACAGCAATACACCGTAGAATCACGCACTGGTCTGGTTTCGGGATATTGCTACAATGACCCGCTTCAAGCTCCGTGATTGGCCGCAAACCTACCAGGGTAGAGGTGCACCATGTTTTTTCCTCATAAGGGTGGTCACTTGATAAGCTCAATACCTGCAGTAGCCTGCACACTGATTTTGGAGGAAATCAAGAACGCTACCAGATTTATCAATCCCACATGGCCCAGTGTACAATGAAAACTATTGCAACACACAAACAAGATTCCGACGGTTTTGGGTTAAGGAGGCTTTACTACAGCACTATTGCTACTATTAATAGGTCGTTCAGAAAACTGTTTCAGCCAAAAAAAGGTATACCATATGCCTCTATCGTAGCACGCGTCACTAACAAACAGCCGATTTTTCTATTTGAGACTTGTCTTTCCGATGAGAATGATACTCGAAAATACTGGGTTGTGTATTGTAAGAGATGTAGCCTCCTCACAGTGAAAATGTACACTGTTACGAACTATTGTCAATTGTGACAGCCGTCAAAGACGACAACAACAACAACAACAACAACAACAACAACAACAACAACAACAACAAAATGGCATCGGCAGTCTCAAGATATCGAAGATCCAAGAAATCGGGATTTATGGCTGAGGTACCTCGCCCTCAAGGGGCCCCTTCGGGCAAAACATATTAGAGCAAAAAAAAAAAAAAAAAATTCAGTTGCCTTACTATTTCTGTTATAAATTCTACGTTTTCATGACTCCCTACGGAAAACGACATTTATCTGGTTCCAATGCTCAGACTGCCGACCGTGAGTAAGGTTAGAGAGCCCAGGTCATGGTCAACAGTTTTGTCTCAGGAGGCGTATCGATTAGACGCATTTTCATCACGAAAAGTACCCCTTACTATAAAACGACTCGCCATACCCCTGGTACCCAAAGACGAATTTGAAAAATGACAGTACTCCGGCTGCTGATACTTACTGTTTTACCTCAGACTTTCGACGAGGACGCCGAGCGCTGTTAGGTGAACCTACCTGGGCCTCTAGGTCGACCGTCCGTAGCGTCCTACGTGGCCACGGCAGAGTGTAGATACCAAACAGGGTTACTGAAACGATCAGAAGTCTTGCTGTGGAGCACTTTCGTTTCGTGATGCAAACACAGCAATGCCTACACTCCCTTGCAGGTCCAAGAGCTCCTAGATACTACAGTGTAGTGAACCAGCTATACGTCGGTCGGTCGGTCGGAGGTCTGAGCATCAAAACTGTACCTATGCCGTGTTCCGTAAGGGGTACTGATGGTATGGTTGTTGTTATACCATAAATAGTATTTTCTGCTGTAAAAAAGACAACAACAAAAATAATCAACACTCAAGTACTCTTTGTTTTATGGACGAAGGGGCTAACTATTATAGCCCCTTCGTTCAAGAAAAAAAAAGTACTTGAGTGTTGAATGTTGAATAGCTGTATACTGCACCTTGTATGTCCGGGAAGATGGAGCGATCGTTTATATATATATGTGTATGGTGGTTTTGGGTTCGATTTTCTCGCTTTTTTCACGGCATGTCCGCGGGTTGCCCCTCTGACAGCGCACTCCGGGCACAGCAGGCGTGTTCCTATCATCTGTGTTCACAACTACTGTGCGTTAGTTAGTACGGTGCAGGTAGCACTCCAGACAGCAGCCACTACTGCAGTCAGTATAGCGATGAGCTGGTCAGTTGTGCGTACGGAGGGCACTCTATCTATTATGTATGCTGTAGTTGAGTGGATACCCGCGGCCTTGTTAGTTCAGCTACGAGCACATCGCATTAAAATAATTTGTGCTCCTTATTATTCGTCTCGTGTGTCTTAGGTGGGCAAGCGTCTTGCTTTCCGGGCGAATTTTGTGCGGGGGGTTTCAATGATTTTTCGGAGCTTCCTATATAGGGCTCCAGCACCTTAGTGTGACCACGGGCTCTATTTTTGCAAGAGCTTTTCACGTGAGAACAACAACAACAGCAACGCCACATACTACGTGATATTCTATAATTAAACGCCACATTACGTGATATTCTAACAACTACTGCTGTAGCAGCAGTAGTATGAATATGGTTTTCTGCTTTCGGGAATGTTATGAGTGATCAACGTTGAAGCTCATGCTGCACATTGTCGGATGGCAAAGATAATAATAATTGATATTTCAAAGAGGTTTGATTGAGTTGTGGAGTGTTTTTATCATCCCGGGGCTCCGGCACCTTGTGTGACCACGCGGACTCTTATGTTTTTATAAGTTGATGTGAGACCAAAAACAACAGCGTCACGTACGTGATATTCTACAACAACTATTAATAACTGGTGTACTCGTATTACGAGTAGTTCAAAGAGGTTTTAGTTGTGGATGTGTGTAGCAGCAGCTCACCCGAACTGATCGCACGCCACATGCCACGATTGATGTTATACACCAGATATATATAGTTTCTATGAAAATGCACGTCTCCCTGGTTCCCCAGGTATTGAAACGAAGCGGATAGATCAACGTGCGGTATACGGTACCGACGTCCGAAATATCCCGCCGTTCAGAGGGGGGGGGGGTGTTGTAAGGATTACCCTGGGCTGGGTAATCGATCGATATTTTACCCCTATAGCTCAGCAGGTAATACCCTCACATTGTGTCGTTGCCCGGGGTTTTTACATGTACCAAGGCAGTTTAACATAACTTCATATTATAGATATATATATATATCTATATATAAACTCATATGTATATTACATATATATGATGTGTATACGTATATGTATATACATGATGCGGGGATACCTGCCAGGGCACATCATACTTAATACCTGGTATGTATATTTATACATTGCGTCACAAGTTCCGAACAAATGGAAACTCGCCACTCGGAATATACGACGAATAGCCACACACTGCTGTATAACCACAAGAACGACGCACTTCGTGCAAAAGTTTAGCGAGCGCAGGGCCGAGGATTAACAGCGAGCAAATCCGCGTGACATGCCTGACCATTTGTTTCCAAGAAGCTCCACACGCGTCCACGAGAATTAAGGACATGAACCATTGGGCTTGCAAGGCTTTCACGAGTATGTACATCCTCACGTACATATATATGATCTCAGTCATCACACGAAATTGAAAGACAAGCGAACAAGAACCCCTGGTGTCAGTATGTGCAGATCATGTGCAAAGCTCAGTAGGGCCAAGCACTCACATAGAATACTCCCGGGAGCCAGGCCCGGCCATCATCGCAACGCATACACTATCGGCCCTCTCATAAGAAAGTGCCCCACAAGAAACTCAGCCTAAACGTTACGGGGGAAATAAGGAAGTCGGCAGCTATTATACTGAAGTTAGTGTGGGACACACCCCTTTCTCAAATAAGAAAGTCAGCCTACGCCCGATTTTTTTGTTTCGTATGAGCGGGCCTGTACTGTACACCATCGGGCTTTACACGGCATTCACGAGGGTATATCCTCACGTATAATCTCCGTCGTCAGGCGAAATTGAGAGTCAAGCGAACAAAAACCGTTCTCGACCACGTCCAGGTTGTATCATATAGTTATAATAATATGTATGTGATGCAGGTGTACCGGGTAAATGGTTAATACGGAAATATATACCCGGCAGATGACAAGAAGAGGTCTGTAATATCCGGGGATAGCTGCCGTGCCACATCGCGTCGTAGTTTCGAGCGCGCGAATGGATCATCACTAGTCATCACATGCCAAACACCAGGAGGAATATTGTAGGAGATTTACACATGGCGTCATATGTTCCGAGAAAAGGGAATATGCCGTATACAGCACGTCAAGAACATAACTACAGTAGCGACTACGTACGAGAACGAGCTACAGTATGTACGGTTTTTTTTTTTTTTTTTTTTCCCCTATTGTACTGTTTTTTGTTATGTATGGGTGATGGTTGACCGGCCCATTCCCCCCGTTTGAGGGATTGCGTGATTCGCGAAGCACGGCTCAACGGCCACAAGCATAACTACAGCCCAGATAACATGAATACGATTATTTGCTGAAATGTAGGGTTACATCCTGCAACGCCGGGTCACATTGAGTGGTACGACCAAGAAAATGATTGTTGTATAGTTCACCCACGCACAGCTCGACCGTGAGTAGTAATCGATCGACCCATGAACCAACCACAAATCGCTCCGTCTGTCGGTTTTTAGCTGGCACGATATCCCAGAGGCGGTTTGCACGCGACAGCCCATCAACGTCTGTCTAGTATATACCTGGTACCAGATACCAGTTATTGTTATTACATCGATACCTGGTATCATATACCTGGTAGTACCGAAAGCTACAGTAGAGGGAGTTCGCAAGATAACTCGCCAGATGTTTTTCCGGCACGACCCGCGCAACGCGTTGATCACGTGCGATTACATCGCGGGTTATAGGGAGATATACACTCACTGCTGTCTTTTGCGAAATGAATCGATCCACACTCTACTGTAGCTCGAGCAGCTAATTAATGAATCCCATCCACACTGTTAATATACCTGGTATGATACATTGTATTCACCATAGTTTTACTCATGCACAAATAGTTTGGAAAGACGCCTCCGCTGGGAGGCCGAGGAATAGGATTTCACCGAATCTCGTCTTTTCGCAAACTGTGGGCTATGAACCTCAAAAACAAAATGGACTATTATTGAACGTAAAGAGTGCATATTGGGAAGAAGGAGGGAACAAGGACAACAAATAAATGGAGTACTGTCGGAATCTTGGCGGGAAGCAGACATAAAAGGGTGTTAGACTGTACGCATAGGTTTCCTTGGTTTCCGTGGTTTTCTGCTTTTGGGAATTTTATGGGTGATAACGCTGAAGACCATGCTGTACATTGTCGGATGGCAAAGATAATAACAAATTTCAAAGATAATAATAAATTTATTATTATCTTTGCCATCCGACAATGTGCAGCATGATCTTCAGCGTTGATCACTCATAAAATTCCCAAAAGCAGAAAACCACGGAAACCAAGGAAACCTATGCGTACAGTCTAACACCCTTCTATGTCTGCTTCCCGCCAAGATTTATCCGCAATACTCCATTTGTTGTCCTTGCTCCCTCCTTCTTCCCAATATGCACTCTTTACGTTCAATTCTTAAGTCCTAAGCCGCATCCAAGCTCCATCCCCATGCCATCGGTGTGGGTCTGTCACCCCCCCCTCCCCTGCTCCTCCTCGCTTCCTGGCGGCCCCTGAGCTGAAGTAATAGTTATTATTATGGGATCGGAATCCAGATAAAAAACCCGTTTTTCCCTTAGTCGCACCGAAACCCGCGAGCAGTGCCGTCCGTAGTGATAGGCCATTTCTGGACGCTGCCCAAATGAACAAAAACGGGCTTTTTGCACACAGCAATTACCGTTGCCACGAGTTATCACCTCACAAGGAACGGACCAAGCTAAAACTTCCGAGATTGTATATGCTCCTTTCTCTGAGCGTCCTCGCTGCGAAATTTGAGGGCCGTAGGTGGCCTGTGTCTGGAGGCTTTGCGCAGAACGTGAGGCCTGGTCCATTTCTGTCTAACTTGCGTATTCAGTCAGACGCCGTTTCGACGAGCACGGCGAACCGCCGTATCGCATTGTACGGATACATAGTATATAAACGTGACATTATGTGCGACAACAGTTTGGTTCGGCATACGCGAGGCTTCCGGCGCGCTCTGAATAGCGAGTTGAAGGTTGTCTGGGATAATACTGTAGTGCCCAATGTGTGTTACCTGGCGGTCGTTTCTCGCAGAACATTCTCGACTCCATCGGTTTGCTGCCTGCCGTGATTGGCGCAACGCTGCTTGTTGTTTGTACGCCGCGCTCCAAGGGCAGGTATCCAAGCCAGTTACGATAGATACTCGGCTGCTCGACCATGTTGTAGTTATGTGATGTGCCGCGGAGTCACGACCGGTGTCTAAGGCAGAGCCTACAATTGTGTTTTGTGTTTTTCGCGTCTGATACGATACGGATAACCCCATGCATGGTGTGTGGCTCAAGTCCTTGACATGGTGTACGTACTTCATATGCTCGCCATTCAGTTACAATCAGGAGTATTTACATTCAAGGAATACAACAACGGCCAAACGATATCCACCGAATATTATATCGGCCCACACGCCTTAGTAGCTGAAGTCGTCGGATCAAGCCTACAGTACGTGTTTAAACAGCCGATTTTCCTAATTGAGAATTGCCTTTCCGATGAGAATGAAAATCGAAAATGTTGGCTTTTGAATTGTAAGAGATGTAGCTCCCTTACAGTAATGTTTTTCACTGTAAACTATTGTCAGTTGTGACACCCGTCGATGACGGGAAACTAAAAACGAAATCGGCATCGGCGTCTCAAGATATCGAAGATCCCAGAAAATCTGTATTTATGGGCGAGGGACCTCGCTCATAAATGCAAATTCCCCTAAATCCTTTGCTTTTTCGAGCCTGTCAAGACCGACTTCAATTTTTTGTCGTGGATCGATACCTACCATCGAGGAACATATTTTCTTAAACAATAACAAAGTACTAAAATCGATTTTCATTCTCATCGGAAAGGCAATTCTCAATTAGGAAAATCGGCTGTTTTTAGCTGCCACGCGGTCGGGTATTTGTAAACGCGATCTACGACCTGAGAGCATGTGCACGTGCCAGCATGAAGAGGGTCCTAGCTATCACAGGCGAGAGAACGCAAGAAGCCCTCCTCGAATGGAAACCCCACGCAAGTTGCCGTCTGTTTCATACATCGCTGCTCATAAAATACAATTGCCTGTTTGGAAGTCTGGGCAGTACGTGACTACGACCGAATGCGAGTTTCCAACTTGGATGGAGCTGAAAGCATAAGACCCCATGCAAGCGTTTTGTAACGTACCCACCGGCCGGCACCGGAACCGCTGCCCGACGCAGTTTCTTCTGCCTGCGCTCTTGGGCATGCCTCTACTTGAGAGGAAGCGGTTCGTTCGGCGGGTATTATATATGTACGTGTCTCAACTCCTCGAACATGGTCACGTTCGATCGGTCCGTGTGCCACTCGAATTCAATTGTACATATATATCCAAAGAACGTAGGACGACCAGAAATGCATTTGCCGGTGTCGTCGAAACCAAGCCTTGACGGCACGCTGTTTCGCGTTCACGCAGTCGGAACTTGGTGGACGCTCTGTGCGGCAACAACTGTTTCAACTTGCCGCATGAAGAGCTTCCTGTATACAGTAGGTACAAGAGTTAAACACGTACGAATTCAGGGAAAAGACTAATGTACGTCGGATTGAAACCCGGTGCAAGCCACCTCCTACCGGACACCGTTGCCACACGTGAGAAAAAATCCCACGATATCGCGTTGTGACGACTCACAAACTTTGTCTCGGCTACTGTAGACGGAAACCATTATATGGCACTGGCAGACTATCGAAATATACGCCAAGGGATGCTCCGTAGGTGAAATGACACAGCAGTACCACGACAGCGCTAGTGAATGACCAGGGTCGAGAGGGGAAACAGCATGCCGATATACGGCGTTCTTGCAAAACAACACAAAAAACATGTACCATGTAGATGAGAGCTAATGACGAACGTCCAGGCGCTTCCGGCCTACGTCGAATGAAACTCCCTTGCGCGCACGCTACCGTCTACCGCGTACCGTTGTCGGTGCTGAAGAATAACGTGCGTGGAGCTTTACTGGTGTTTATGGTTTGTTGTTTGGTATCGTACCGCTGCACAGAGGTCGATGCAATGTGTGTACATTGTGAAGACAGTTCCCACGTTGGAACGATGCTGTATCGGCTATGGCCTGCTTACTTTTGTTAGGACTGGAATCCGTACTGGAGTCCGTACAGTTGACGGGTTTGATTCCCTTCTCTAGACGAGAATCCGTAGAGTTGACTATGGCTGTCGCAGTCTACGAGTATACAAGCGTAAGCACATGCCGGGGTGTATGCCGCGGGTAACTGGAGGCCGTGTCACGACAACGCTGTAATAACGCTACCATCAGGGCCGGGTGAAAAATGTATACTATATACATGCCCCGCTTACATAAAGATAATTCAAGCATGAGCATGATAAAAGAGCCATTGACGGACGTCCAGGAGTACGCCGCGGGCGACGGCAGACCGTGCCACAACAACAGCGCGCCCGTACGACCAGGACTGAAGGATCAAGACACACACAAATATATATATATATATGCGTTTCTCACATAGTACCAAACATATACCGTATACCTAGGTATATGCACTTCTTGCAAACATAATACCAAACATGTACCGGTATACTTACAGTAAGTATGATAACACAGACAGAGGGAAATGCCCAGGCGCACAAAAAAGAGCGCACAACAACAGAATGACTAACAACCCGCTGTGTACAACAAGCGATACGCCGAAGAATTGACGCTCGCATCAGGACTGCATCAATCATGCAAAGCAGGTTTCACTACCATCTGCTCTGTTGAGGTGAGATGCCCATGATTTCTTCCGAGAATATATCATATTTGTACAAGATTAGCTGTGGCGAATGCTCGCACAGCATACCATTGATCTTTCCATGTCGACCTTACAAGGCCTCTAGCCAGCCACGCTATGCCGCATCGTCAACACGAGGTCCCTTGCCGACACCACCGGCGATATGCCAAGCGCGATGGAAGTGCTGCCGGTCTCGCTTCGCCTTTTAACAGGAGACTCCGGTTGGCAGATCGACTTCTTCGTCGAGATTGGCCGCGTTGTTGCCGCTGCACACGCAAACATCAGCAGCGAGAGGAAGGAGGTATCGGCGCACGGCACAGCGCCCCCGACGTCGGGTAGACATCAGTTCACGTATTTATAGCGGAGTTTAGCCCGCCGCTGTTACACTGGTATGTGTGTAAATCCCCAGCTTGCTATTATTAGTATGGGGCGTCTCGGCCATCTATATCGACACTCCTATACTGTAGGAATGATACCCGACGCATGCTACGATAGAGGTGCACCATGTTTTTTCTGAGCTCTTCACCTAAGGAGCGTCCTGCCTCACCGAAACAAATGATTTTGGAGGAAAATAAAAGTGCTGCCGGATGAGAAACCTCATGACCGAAGTATACTCTGAAACAATATTCGTCACAAAAATGAAAGTCCGACGAATTTGGGTTAAGGAACCCGATCGTTCAGAAAACGATTCATCCAAAAAGTGCTACCTCTACCGTAGCACGCGTCACCCTCTATATGGGGGCCGGTGTGAAAAAGCCAAAAATACCGGCACTAAAGCGGTAACAGGCCCTACTTTGCGCACGCGTACCAAACAGGTCCCCTACGCTAAAATGCTTGATACGGCCCCCTATTGCACCGGTCCCCTAGCCAAAATCCCAGACCCCGGTCCCCTTATGCACCGGTCCCCTAGCCAAATTCCCAGACTCGGTCCCTTAATGACAGGTCCCCCAACGCATTACAACGCTGCCACGCTGAAATAATCTCACCCGCGCTAAGCGATTTCACATACACTATAGCGTCGGGTAGCCGCGGCACTACTGTACTCAGCCGACACTATGGAGGGCCCCACCACTGCATTGTATCCGAATAAACGCAACTGACTCTGAGTTGGGAGGCGTTTCATAACGCCCTTCTTGGAGTTTGGAGTGTTTTGAACCGAGCCTTCGATACGTACAGTTGACAGTGCCATGCGCACAGCAAGCAGTGATCCCCCATCGCTGCCCGATGTATCTACCGTAGTAACAACGATCAAGCAGGTATGTTAAGGTGTTCCAGGACACACGTATAATATCAACGTAGACGCCTCTGGCGACGATAGGGGTATACCTGGTAGCACTTTTAGGGTAAAATGTACTCTGAACATGAAGTATTGAACGCTCCTTAACCCCAAATCGTTGAAATGCCACTCTGTTTCAGCGAAATAACCAAAATTGCGCATGTAGGCTATGGGAGTTTGCCCATCGGGGTGCATTCTCAATTGTTTTTTGGTAAAATCGGTTTTTCGTACGCGAGGTAGACGCATGCCACGATAGAGATGCACCCTGTTTTGTTCTGAGCTCCTCACTTAAGGGGATTCATACCTCACCGAAACAATGACTTTGGAGAAAAATAAAAGTGCTGCCGGGTGCGAAATCTCATGTCCGAAGTATGCTCTGAAAGCATTATTCGTCACAAAAAAACGAAAGTCCGACGAATTTGGGTTAAGGAGCCCGATCGTTCAGAAAACGATTCAGCCAAAAAGTGCTAGTACCTCTACCGTAGCACGCGTCGAATGGAGTGTTGAAGGCTCCCCAAGCCAAAATCGTCGAAATGCCACTCTGTTTCAGCGAAATAACCAAAATTGCGCATGTAGGCTGTGGGAGTTTGCTCATCGGGGTGCATTCTCATTTGTTTTTTTGGTAAAATCAGTTTTTCGTACGCGAGGTACAGAGCTCCAAAAGTGAGCATCTACGATATACCTCAGAAGAAAAAAAAAGGTGCCGGACGCGTGCTACGGTAGAGGTTCTAGCACTTTTTGGCTGAATCGTTTTCTGAACGATCGGGCTCCTTAACCCAAATTCGTCGGACTTTCATTTTTGGTGACGAATAATGCTTTCAGAGCATACTTCGGTCGTGAGATTTTCGCATCCGGCAGCACTTTCATTTTTCTCTAAAATCGTTGCTTCGGTGAGGTATGACGCTCCTTAAGTGAGGAGCTCGGAAAAAACAGGGTGCACCTCTATTGTGGCATGCGTCCTCCACCTTAACATGCGTCCATATATATTATAACACCATATAGAGCAATCCCACGGTAGGGGTACCACTTTTAGGCTCAATATTTTCTGGCCGGTTATGCTCCTCACGTGAGGTAACCACCGGGTGCCATTCATATTTCACTGGTATATTTTGTTTGAGGACTACCGCGTTGGACGGTTTGGTCGGGTTGCGCGAGCGAATGTTTCTGAAGTCATGTTTGACGCATGCTACGATAGAGGTGCACCATGTTTTTTCTGAGCTCCTTACTTGAGGAGCGTCATACCTCACCGAAAAAAACGATTTTGGAGGAAAATGAAAGTGCTGCCGGATGCGAAATATCATGGCCGAAGTATAGTCCGAAACATATTTTGTCACAAGAATTAAAGTCCGACGAATTTTGATTAAGGAGCCCGATCGTGCAGAAAAACGATTCAGCCAAAAAAATGCTACCTCTACCGTAGCACGCGTCGTTTCGGGTGAGATATTGAGCTCCTCATGTGAGGAACTCAGAAAAATTTGCTGCGCCCCTACCGTGGGATGACTCATAACATAATAAAACATACTATAACATAACATAAGATAGCATACGTGATGAGGCGTTCTGCATTAGGGGGAAGCACGTTTCGGCTAAACTATTTTCTGACTGACTGTTTAGTATTGCTATTATTGAGAGTGCGTTTCCTTAACCCACTATCGCTGGAAGCATCATTACTCCATTACGGCATTACAGTACGGGAGTGACGTAAATAAGTTTCCCGTTTTCCATGATAAGACCTACTGTGTATGTAGTGTAGGCTTTCGGGTGGTACGAACATTCGCCGGCTGCATTTTCAGCTTTGTTTTCGTTTTCTTCTCCAAAATCATTTTTTTGGGGGGGGTGAGACAT
This sequence comes from Saccharina japonica, assembly GCA_008828725.1. NCBI lineage: Eukaryota > Phaeophyceae > Laminariales > Laminariaceae > Saccharina > Saccharina japonica. Next base: position 171,406 of record MEHQ01002031.1, on the reverse strand, counting down.
ACAACCACGCGATTATTATAACCTCCGAAAACATAGGCGTTAACCTGCACCCCTGTATAAGCCGCGTGGCACTATGCGATCCGGTACTGTGGGCCGTACTCACGCGGGACTGTACTGGCACACGAGATAGACGTAGTTGAACGAGTCCTTGGTGCACGTCGCCAGCGCACAGCCCAGATCTGTCGTAGACTTCCACAGGATCTGGGTTGCGTGCGGCCCGTACCCGGCCACGCTGTCCGTCTGAACTTCTCCTTCGTCTGCGAGTTTGCAACGTGGACACCAGGGCACGTGTAACACGCAGTTCAGCCGGAAGAAGGAGGACGAAATCGGGGGCATCGTGGTCGAGTAAAAACAAACTCGTGAAAAGCGCTGTATATATACTTCGTATTTTTGGTAGTTATTCCTACTATACTCTATCTTGGCTCTCACGGAGACGAGAGAGTGGCAACGAAAATATTATCGCAGCTCAGTCAGGGTAAGCGGCGTGTCACAAATACTAGCCTCTAAACTGACAGCCAATCAGCGTGGGGCATTGTGAAAACTGTTCTTCCAATCTGGTCGCACGGATGTTAGGTATGGGTTGCTTGTGGTCCCTTTTCACTCTAGGTTTTGGCCGTTAGGGTGGTATGAGATTGCTTGGTGGGCCTAGCCGAAGGCTACTCATACATCCAGGTCCGGGTAGGGTCAGGTCAGCGTGCGATGAGGGTGCCAAGCGGGAGAAGGAGGCTAGATGGCTCGTGCGATTCTCAGAATAATGTATTGTGTTCGAACAAATTATCGTGTGGTCCTCGACCAATAAGAAGATCAAAACATTCGGACCCTGCGATCGACGCGTGCTACGGTAGAGGTAGCACTTTTTGGCTCTGCGGTATCCCCCCGATGGAGATATAGACACGTCGCCTGTATCCTTCCCCCCATTAGTAGTGCAGAAATACAGTGAAATAGTTGGGTATGGGTGCGTGAAATGGATTATTGAATGGCTTGAGTTAGTGTGAATTGATTCACAATTTGTTTCGGGAGACGATATCCTACCAACCTTGAACCTGTAGACGCCACACCAGTAAAATATATTCTTACTCGACAGGGCATAAAATGGGGGGGGAGAGCGGTGGTAATTGATTGGTTGGGGAGGGGGGGGGGGGGGGTATACGTAATAGCTAGCGTTTAGGATACGACATATACAAGTACGTCCGGTGTTGAAAATGGTCAACATCTCACAGAGATCGTCCATGGCATCCTCGGGCTTGAAGCACGTCTCCGTCCCTGAGCTGCCGCACAAGTGCAGGTTCTCGCCATAGCCGATGCGGTTTTCGATGTCGCTGTGGTAAAACGCTCCGCAATCGCTCGCCAGGACTTGAGCGTGAGTCTGGGTACCGACCAAGCACACAGGTGATAGCAGGGGGGGCACATTTAGGAGCGAGAGGTGGATGGCGCTTGGACTCGTAGGCGCATAACTACCCCGACGACACGCTTACCGTAAATCGTACGAGATTACAACTACCGCCACTAAGACATGAGTGCTCCGGACCTCACGTCGGTATGATAGGTAAATGTAACACATGGTAAAGGTGAGAGGGTGCTGAAACCAGATAAAACTATACCAGTACGATGTATACCACAGCCGGTCGCCCCGGTGGGCTAGCAGGTAACCACGAAGCCTGTTGGCGTCAAGGTTGCGAGTTCGAGCCCCGCGAAGTGCATGCTCGTAGGGACGTTTTCTCGCAAAACAATATCTTGACTATTAATAGCGGAAAGCGCGAGAGCGTGAGTTAGCAAAATTTGATGAAAATCGACGCGCGTTGGGAAAGCTGAACCCTCTGCGCGATAAGAATCAAGGCAAGAACCGTAGTGGGGGAGGAGGGACAGGAGCCTACTTTGTGACCCCGGATCTGAGTTACGACTAGGGAGGGAGAAAGACAGAAGTGCGAAGATATTAAATGGGATGGGAAAAAACAAAAAACAAAAAACTACCTGTGGTACGTAGTCGTTTACACAGTGTAGTGGGACCTCCATATAGTACGCACTACCGTAGGCGACAAAAGCAACAACAAAACAAAAAGAGGAAGTCGCGACAAATTGCACGCCGCCGTCACACGTAAGCACGGCATTGGTCTTTACCATAGCGGAGGCGGCCACGACATCGCTGTACGCCAGGGGGCTTGCGTTGTGCAGGCACCTTTGAAGCGGAACCGAACGCGAGAGGGGTGGAGCGGGATGCGTGTGCATGAGAGGTGTGTTGTTGGTATCGGATCCATCCCACCCGTACGGGTATCACTTGTTTATAGTATACTGTAGTATCAGTATATAGGCTTATTATTTTATGACCTGGTTTAGCTTCTCCAGTGAGTAACTACCGGGTAGAACGATATTGTGTTTGGTATACTTGTTGAAGGACTAGCTCATACAGCGCATACAAATATCGGTCGGGTTGCACGAACAGGCGTCTGTCCGTAAAAGCCATAATTCGGGATACTACAGTAGACAGATAGTATGATGCCATCACATTCGAGTAGATTTTTGCGAGCAGCATTCACTCGTGGAGGAGGAAACGTACCGGCGTTCAGCTTGAACCAGCTCGCGATACAGACGCGTGCTACGTGAGAGGTAGCACTTTTGGGCTGAATCGTTTTCTGAACGATCGGGTTTCTTAACCCAAATTCGTCGGACTTTCATTTTTGTTACGAAATATTGTTAAAGGTGTACTTCGGTCATGAGAGTTTTCGTCCGGTAGCACGTTTATTTTCCTCCAAAATCATTTTTTCGGTGAGGTATGACGCTCCTTAAGTGAGGAGCTCAGAAAAAAACATGGTGCACCTCTATCGTAGCATGCGTCTACACAAGTGTGCAAGCCCTTAGGACACTGCTGCTACTACTACGACTACCCCGACTACAATGGGCGCCGACTAACCTTGGCGAACAAATACACATGCGTTTATACCACTCTGTCTGGAAATGTCAAGACGGTGTTTAGGCGCGCGTCACGAGGGTAGGGGGGCTACTTTTTGGCCGTTTTGTTTTATGATTAACGCGGATTCTGGACTGAGTGATTTACCAAATACCATCGTTTTTTATTTAAACAATATTTTGGTACAGAAGATGGGCTGTTTTTTATGCCCAGAGAGCTCTTGTTGGTTTCTGTAGGTTTTGTTTTCGGGGAATGTTTCTGAGTGATCAATGTGGAAGCTATGTGTACACACATTTTCGGATGGCAGGGATAATATGAATAATATTAAATAATTTTCGTAGTGTACCTAAGGTCACATGGCGTGTATTCATTGTCGAAGTCAGTTCTGATTTACAGATAGCAGCCAGCTCCCACACTATAATCAAGTCCTACACTATAATCAAGTGAGACACCTCAGTCAGACATTTCTCGGTGCACTCCTACCGTAACATGTATCTTTATACTTCCGAGGATATTATGGCCGTTAGACGCGTGCTACGGTCAAGGTAGCACTTTTTGGCTGTTTTTTTTTCTGAACGATCGGGCTCCTTAACCCAAATTCGTCGAACTTTCATTTCTGTGACCAATAATAATTCAGACGATAGTTCGGTCATGAGATTTCGCATCCGGCAGCACTTTATTTTCTTCCAAAATCGTTTTTTCGGTGAGGTGTGACGCTCCTTAAGTGAGGAGCTCAGAAAAAAACATTGTGCACCTCTATCGTATATAGCATGCGTCGTTATTATTTAATTTGCCATCCGACAATGTGCAGCTCTTATTGCAAGCATACCACCCGCATACATATATACCTACTATCAATCATACCGATCATACCTGAATACCAGGCGCTCGACAAAAGTATGAATCAAGAAAATATTTGTTCCCCCTAACGGTCCTTGTATTTAGGGACTGAGTGGTGTATCCATAGGGACAGATGGGTGCATCCTTGTACTTAGGGACGGAGTAATATATCCTTGTACTTAGGGACAGAGTGGTATACATTTATACTTAGGGGCGGAGTAGTGTATCCTTATATTGGGAGCAAAGTGGTATATCATTGTATTGGGGAGAGAGTGGTACAACCTTGAACTTAAGGACAGAGTAGAACATCCTTATACTTAGGGACAGAGTGATACAACCTTATACTTAGGGACAGAGTGGTATATCATTATACTTAGGAGACAAAGAGATGTTTAAGGGCAGAGTGATATATCCTTATACTTAGGGAGAGAGCGGTACAGCCTTATTCTTAGAGACAGAGTGGTACATGTTCATACTTAAGGACATACATAGTGGTATATCCTTAAACTTGAGGACAGAGGGGTACGGCCTTCTACTTCGGGACAGAGTCGTACATCCTAGTACTTGGGGACAGAGTGGTACATCCTTACACTTAGGGACACAGTGGTATATCCGTATCCTTACAACAGTTAAGGACAGAGTGGTACATATTTATACTTAGGGACAGGCTGGCATATCCTTATTTTCAGGGGCCGAGTAGTACTCAGTACACCTTCACCCCTTTACCCTTTTAGAACTGCAGTCCCGTTTTGGGGACAAACCAGTCTAATTCTAAGTGATTTGTCCCCAAAACGGGACTCCAGTCCTATAAGGGTTAACAACCGATCCCACCTATTTGGGAACAAACTACTTGGAAATAGTGTGGGATTTTTTTTGCAGTTATGAATTGGTTAAGGAACAGTCTCGTTTGGCATCCGAAGCCCACTCACTGCCGATAGATTATGCCGATAGCTGAAGGCGGGAGGGATACCCAGCTCACCTGGCTTCGTTGTGCAGCTCGAGCAGGGTCTCCATGTCGTCGGTGAGGAGGCCGCGACGCCCGCGCCCGCCTGCACGCGCCCCGCCCTGCCGCAAGTTTAGCTGGGGGGTGGCGTTGGCGATACACCACCAACCAGTAGTATATGATATGCAGCATGAGCACGGAAATACATATATATTAAAAAAAAATTAAAAAAAACAGCTGTGAGCTCGAGGATTTCGTCGAAGCTCATCTTTGCTAGCTGAGTGTAATACATCATATTAAGTGAAGGTTTCGGCATGCTGTGAAGATGGGTGGAGGGCGCGAACGAGAGGGAACTATAACGTTACTTATGTACTACAGTATACGCACCAGCTATTACTTCACCATTATTGACAAAATATATGTATGATACACTGACAATGTAATGATTCGTACGGCCAGAAAATGCGGAAGTTGTATCATACGCACGAGCATTCTCTCTCGAAGCGTTGGGATTTCATAGGTATACATACGTGTTTATGAGTCACGGTCTACACCATTAATAATTGCAAGAACCCGTGAAATCGATTTCGACTAACTCAGTATACCTCGTTAAAAAAAAACGGTCGATCTCCCTCCTTGTTGTGGGAATTGGTTCGGTAGACGCCAGCTGGCTCGTGGTGGCTACGATAGCCATCCATGCTGCGGTGCCTATTTGTTACGCTCCTGGCCCCGTGATTCGTGCTTGTCATACATTTATTTGTTCTTATTTTTGATCTCCGTGGTAATCAGCTGGAATGCGTAGGCTTGCCTCAATACCTTTGCCCTATACAGCTACAACATATATATATATCAATATATACAGTAGATTATGCACGCAAATCGAGAGGGGTGTATGGGGGTGGGAGATATAGCACGCGAGCTGACGAGCGAATTGAGCAGAAGAAGTTGAGACTCGAGGATGCCCGGAGTAACACCAGCGCCTTCATGAGCTCGGCCTCGCAGGAACTCATCATATCCTCCAACAACAACTTTTTTTTAGGCAGCTGCTGCTAATAACCTCAAATGCACCTATTCGGTTGGTTAAGAAGTAATTGCAGTAGTTTATTATGTTCACGACGCAACAACAGTCGGATGAATATTTTCATAGAACACCGCCGTGATTTATTTTACCGTGGTCGTCTTTTATTGGTCCGATCATCTTGTCACCAAGAGGCCGAAGGACATGTCCCTCAAGCCCTGAAAAAAACGCATCCCGCCCTAACTCCGAGTGGCTTGTCCCCAACAAGCAAAGAAAAGGTTGAAAACGAGTTGTAAGTTGTAAAGGGTCAATTCTAAAGACACTTTTCATCTCACCTATTACCGAAATTTCAGTATTTTGCCAGAATTTTGGTCGGTGAAAGCAGGGAAAAAAATAACTCCTTTGAAAACAGGATGAAAACGGGGTGTGATTTGTTGGACATCGCCCTTTGAGCCAACTTATCGTCGACCATGGTATTTGGACTGTCCAACTAATGTATTGTTGTGCTAATACTACTGTGTACTGTAGCTCATTGTGAAAACAGGGCGTTTAATTTTTCCGTACACCCAGGAGCTTGACGTTTTACGCACTCAACCACTTTGGGCGGAAATATAAGGACCGTTTTGTATTAATATTCTTATATACACCATCCTTATAGTTCCACCAATAGGGCTAATAAATGTACAGGTTAAAGAATTTACAATGAGGATCGTGAAACGGCACCGATTAAGCCGTGCCACCACTCACGAGGAGCTACAAGACAAGTCAGCTCAGGGTCTCGCTCCCAAGGTCGTGCGCAGGTCATGGTCAATCGCCGAAAACGCAGTAGGTTTCGTGGCTCGCTTCATCGAGTTGACAACACGAAAGCCCTCCCTGAGGCGCGGGCACCTGCGTTTTACGACCCAGGCCGCCTCCCATCACGCGGATGACCTATTATCCGAGCGCCGCTGCTGTAACGACCGTTCTGTGTCGGCTGAACGGTTATTAAAAATTATCGAGATGGTTGCGCCTCTCCGTGTCACCATTGTTTTTTCCACTCCGGTGCACGGGTGTTTGACGGGTGGCCTTATTCGCGAGGAGCACAGGGGCACAGGCTCGGGACGAAACGAGGCGGTGGCACCCTTTGCGGGTTGCAGTACCGCTATAAATAACTGCACTACAGGTATACTGTATGGTACCAGGTAAATCGTTGGCCTACTGTACACTGAAAATTCAGGAAACCTCATCAAACGAAAGCGAAAATGTTCGTTAGGACCGACACGAAAGACAGCAGGCGTGAGCTCCACTGCTTCCGTCATTGCGGGACCTGTACGTGGGGTATATACTGTTTCCTAACGCGGGGCACTGGTCTCCTTGCAATCCGTCTTGTGTTGGTCGTGGTACGGTAGTCGTGCTGTAGTGCGGCTTTGAAGCAAGCTCCTGCCTCCCGTGGTTCGTTATTCTTGATCGAGAAAGGATACGAGAGAGACTCCCGCTACGTAAATAAAGAAACAGCAATCTGGGGTCGAGGCTCAGTTTACTTTGTACTGTAACAACCATTGAACACAGGCTACTACTGTCGGCTAGTGTGTGAGATTACGTACGGCACCCGACCCATGTTCGGCAAAACCTACCTGGTACGACAGTACCAGCTATGATATTTCGTCAGTAAACAAGCCTCAATTGCAGTAGTTAACCCGAAGGGGGCCCTTAAGAGCGGGCGCCCTCGGTACGGGATTGGCGTTGGCTATCGTTATGTTATCTCCCTCGCTTTTTCTGGCTTTGGTTTCACACGGTCTAGGGAAAAATTGAGGCAGCCTCGCTGAAGTACCAGTTTTTCTACGGTAAAATAGTGTGTGTGTATAGATGGAGGTCGTGATGTGCTGATACTGCGGGCGACATCCGAAACCCCCTGTCTGGGCTGGCGAGGCTGAAGGTTTGCTTAATCTTTAGGAGGGACAGTGATGACGCAAAGTTACCGCTCACGATTCAAGGGGCAGACGCGTATCACTGCATTATATGACCATGCGGTTGTACTTCAACTTCGCGCTCGAGGCTATACTCAACGGATGCACGGCCTTACTTTTGAGTTGTCTCTGTGAGTGCACGGCGGGACTTCTTGGGGACTGTGCTTCAAGTTCCGCGCTCACTCGTACACGCAATGTGAGACCTCGCCATGAGTGGACTGTGGGCCTACCCGGGCGCTGTGGGACGCATCATATCTGCAAGGGTGTGTGTATACAGTATTCCCGCACCATAGAGCGAGGCACGAAAAGGCGCCCGATATCCTTCTCGACCTTTGAGTGCTCTTTGTATAAGTCGCACCTGCTGCTACATTGTAACCATGGAGGGTCCAACTACACTCTACTACCGTGCAGTTGACTCCGCGGGGGGTTCAAGAAGTGGATGCTTTCCAATCCCCCATTGTTCAACTTTCTAACACTGTACCAAGCTACGTTTGTGCTTCGTGTAACCCGCACCACACAGGCGTACAAACACTCCCTGGCGTTTAGGGGTCCAAAATGATGGTTAAAGTTCGCTTGAGAGAAAAATTCACAGGAACGACCCAGTACGATTTGTGCTGCAATAAACAAAATAGACGCAACTTCTGCTGTACAAGCAATAGAATAAACGAGAATACTAAAAAGCACAACGAAGAAATCGCGAAGTGCGAATAGGATATCCATCCACTGTGATTCCGCACATGGTGCAATCAAGTGCGGCCGCTCACATGCTGGGCTTTCCTTTCAGCAAAAAAAACGTTGTCCTGCAATTTGGACTCCCGCTGACCAGTGGAACCAACTTCCGTTTCCATGAGTCCGAGCGGAGCCATCGCCAGAAAGAACACGGCAGTCACGGCGTTGCGCGTCATCTGCTACAGTAGTACCAGGTACACGGGTAGGGGGCGCGTTAGCGAGAAACCACACAGGGCATATAGGGCGGGCCGCAGGATGTCAACACGCCATTAAGGCTACCGCAGGAGGGAGGTCACTATGTTTGGTGCTTTATTGAAATAAGCCGATTACCCCCACTCGGCCGAGTGAGAACTGTTTTTGGTGGGGAGGGGGGGATAAAGCAAAACAAGGTGCGCCGTCACCGAAGGAGCCTACATCCTATCAGCCGACGCCACGGTAGGCAGACGCACAACAAGATCGTTTCGTACGGCAGAAGTATAATAGTAGTACACCAAGCTGAGTGCTGCATCGGAAACAGATCCCCAAGATTGAGCATTGCACATCGGGCTGGATGCCGATAATGAAATAGGAATACCATTGTATAGAACCTCGTACTAAACTGCTGCACAACAAGATCCATGCACCTGGCATATATAGCTTACCGTAACTGTATACTTCGAGTAGTAAGTCGCACAACAGACGAGAAGTGCTGGATCGTTGTTGGGTGTACTGATGCAGCGCGTGGGGGGTGGGGAGTGGGGAGTGGGGAGTGGGGAGTGGGGATTGGGGGGTAGGGAGCGGGGCGTGAGGGGTGGGGGGAGTGGGGGGAGTGAGGAGGTCCGAAATGAGAACATGTACGGCAGAACTGCGCGTGTCCTTCCACAAACGAATAATGTGGTGCGACGAAACGAAATCCCAACGGATGTATCTATACTACTGCACGTAGGAGCGATACATTCCGTTTGAATTTGTGTTGGTTGTGTGAGCCGCTAATCAACCAGAAAAAGCTATTATTTACTGTAGATATATAGAGGATGACCCAGACATACTTCGTATTTCGTATATATTTACAGATAGTGCTACGATGTGTGAAATAGGAAGGAAATCATACATCACCAGACAGACGGTCCGTCTTTTGAAACGACGCTGATGATTAGTCTACTTGTAGATCTTTCTCCGCGGCATTCGAAGCACGGGTGACGGGGACCGCTGCTGCTCTCAGAAAAAATGAGAATGACGAGCGGTGTAATCCTTTCGGTTGTACCGTGAACACATCCAACATCAAAGTTCCTTCTCAGCATACTGACTAATATATATACACCTGATACTGTATATCCCTATGGGTCGGGTGAGTGAAGCGAAACGTATTAATGCGTGATGCAACAACATTGCACAACCACAGCACGGGCACGCATGCCGTGCGCAAAACGCCCATCTATCGTATCGCCAAAGGGTTGAAGTGATGTATGTTCTGCTGCAGACGTATGATATCATATGTACGATACTATCGGACAAAGCTTCGCGTACTTGTGAAGTAGAGGTACGACTACTGTAGTTGTACGCCAAAGGGTGTGGAACTGCTGCAATTAGGTTCTACAGCTGACGTATGGTAGCATAATATGTTTGATACTTCAGTACGTATGTTTGCATACTTGAAGTAGAGGTACTACTACTATAATTGTACCCCGTAGGTTTTACCCTGGACAAACGGGTACCCGGCCACAGGCACTACCCATACCCGTGACCGGGGACCCCTTTGTTCAGGTATACACAAACCCGGGTAATGCGGGTACCTGGGTACTGGGTACACGGGTACCGTACCCGGCCACAGGCACTACCCATACCCGTGACCGGGGACCCCTTTGTTCAGGTACACAACCCCGGGTAATGCGGGTACCTGGGTACTGGGTACCCGGACAATAATATGCAGCGCTGTTTCGGGGTATGCAAGCGGCACGGCCAGGGGGGATGCTGTGGGTTGTATAGCATTATCATTCTTAATGTACTTCTATTATCACTACTGTATATATTATCATCATTATTATTATCACTCTGACCAAGAATATAAGGGTTATTTGTTTGTATGTTCACACAAGGGCGCATAAAAAAAAAGGTTTCGACACCCCCCCCCCCCTATATTGGAGGGAAGAAACCGGACCGTTGTGATCCCAGAAAACAATAAGTCAGTTTTTTTTTAATTAACCCCCCCCCCCCCCCCGACCAGCGAAAAAAAAATAGGGGGGGTCTCTAAAACCAAGTTAAAAAAAGGGAACAAAAAACGAAAAAAAAATGGTTTTTGCTCATTTCGTCCTGTGATCACAGCGATCCGGTTTGTTTTTCATTCTGACCTTCCTAGGTGTGTGGTGTCGTTTTTTTTTTTTTTTTGTGCGCCCTTGGTTCACACATTAAATTTAAATGGTGCTTATATTTCGGTTCAGAGTGGTACTCTAATTGACGATTCGTATGTGCTGAGGGAGAACGAGCCGGGAACACAGAAACAATACCCGGGCGCCCGCGGGCACCCGGGTATTCAGGTCCAAATACCTGGCGGGTAGGTTTAGAGCTTACCTGGTAGTAACGAACGGGAGTGCAGCTGAAACTTTAAGTACGTAGCATACATATTGTATTGCGCGTACAGTCAGTGCTGTAGTAGTCTTCAGATGTGCGCGTCGAGTATAACGGGTGCAAGTTTTTTTTCTCTTCTTTTCGCTTTTTCTCTTTTTTTTTTTATTCCTCTTTCGTGTACCTGAATTGCTAGCAGGGTAGGCCTTGCCTGTCGTATATGGCATTGCATTGTCTGCTCTGCTTACTGCACGGAGCGTAGTATCTCTGTGTCGTAGTTTTGTGACCACATAACTGGTACCTTTTTAGGACGAAGAATCGGCACGGGCACTGACTGGGTGTGCTGGATGTCGACGGGTAGAAAGGAAGGTTTAATGTGAAGAACACACACAAGCATTACCAACCGTAGTACAGTGTAGAAGGGAAGTTTAACAATAATAGTAGATGTTGTCAATACCATCCATAGCAGTAGGTAATGCACAGTAGTAATAGTAGAAGTAGTAGCTCTTTACCATTGCCAACAAAACGGCTCGTTTTCGGGAGGATAGGGTTTGAGAACACTTCTCAATATGAAACATTTTCCCTAAACAGATTCTGGAATTTGGAAACCGGTGCATTCGACTCGCGGGATACATTGCAGTTTGAAAGAAGTTCCCGAAATAGATAGCACATGCACCCTGCAAATTCGGCACAACCATTATCACTATTATTGCGTTTGCCATCCTCATCACTGTGGCAGCATGATGACCTTCAACGTTGATCACCCATAAACCAAAGGGCATACTTCGTATGTGTAATAGTATATTGCTTAGTTAGGCAAAACAAGATGGGGGGAAATATCGATATTTATCTACTACTACTACTACTACTATTAATACTACTACTGTCGGCCACACTAAACTGCGATGGGGTGAGTCTATAGATAGATACTAATAGATGCTGGCGACAAACTATTTGGAAACTTGGCAGCAAGAAAACCCCAACAGTCTGTTTTGGCGTGACGATAGACTTGGAATGATGCCAATCGATAGGCCGTGTCAAGCACAATGGATGGATTGTGAACTCTGTGTCAACCATTGATGGACATTGCCGGCCGCTGCTGATTGTGCAAGTCATCCATCCATCTGCATTGTTGGTTCTATTTTCATAAAATAGGTTGTGAACAGTGTCCATCGATCACCTCTGGCAGCAATTAGTGCAACTGCAACACATTCCGGGTCGAATGCACCAGTACCGAATTCCAGCATCTATTTAGGGAACTTTTTATCGGCCGCAAATCGTGCAGGCTATCATTGGGCTATCCATAGACAGACGTGTATATATACCTTGTGAATTAAATGTTTTCGAGAACGGGCTGAAATGAATAGTTCGCCCACTCTGTAGAGGTTCGCCATTTTTGTTTATTAAGCTCCGAACTTGGGGAGCTATATACTAATAGCAAGTAAGGCAAACTGATTTTGGAGGAAAATGGAAGTGCTACCTACACCCAATGGACAATCCCATGGCCTGAATGTAAAAAATGAGTAATAACCCACAATAACGTGCTGAACATATATACATATATATGTAGAAACATAAACGACATTGTATGTTGAGCGCATGCACACATATATATGTGGAACAGTACTGTAGTAGCTGCTGTGTGAGCGATATAATAATAAAGGTAGGTTGTTCGTGGTATGGGCGGGGTACAATTAATTAATTTAGCGAAAGAGGGAAAAGAATATTGCAACCCCTCTGGGTCAAGGAACCTTTAATAGATCATTCAAAAACAAAATCAGCCGAAACACGCTACCTCCATCCATCGTACGTAGCACGCGTCTAGGGGCGACCCCGGGTGGGAAAGGTCACCGAACCCCGAACCATGGTGATCAGCCCATAGGGTTGGGGTTTCCACACCGCGCGGGCCGGGGTCGACCCGGAGTGCCTCGGTTCTCGTCCCCGGCTTGTTGGTGTTTTGGATGACGCGTGCTACGATAGAGGTAGCGTTTTTTGCAGAAATTATTTCTGAATGATCGGACTCTTTAACCCAAACTCACGAAACTTTCATTCTTGTGTTGCCATATTTTCCATAGCATACCTACTGTAGCTCATGGGATTGTTGATCGGGTAGCGCTTTTATTTTCCTCTGAAATCGCTTTTCGGGTCAGGTATGGAGCTGCTCAAGTTAGGAGCTCAGAAAAAACATGGTGTATCTCTATCGTAGCATTCGTCGGATGCACGGCGCGAATTTCGATCCGGGGATGAGACGCTACCGTCCCCGAGTGGCGCTTGCTTTGTATACGAACCCGATCCAATCAGCGATTGGCCCACGCGAGATCAACACGGCCGGGAACCACAATATGGAAGGGATCGCTGCAGGAACATCAGTGCCTATATCACCATCGAATAGAATCCCACGGTAGGGGTACCATTCGTTGGCTCCATATTTTCTGACCGGTTGAGCACCTCACGTGAGTAACCACCGGATACTATGAACATTTTACTGGTATGTTTGTTTTTGGACTCCCGCATTGTTGAAAGGTTTGGTCGAGTTGCGCGAACGAATGTTTCCGAAGTCATGTTTCGGGTGAGATATTGAGCTCCTCGTGTAAGGAAACTCAGAAAAATCTGCTGCACCCCTACCGTGGGACGCGTCTAGGCAGGGGTTAGGCCGCAATTAAGACTGCCGATTGTGGAGGTACCCGGCAACGGATGTATATGTTACACAGTACTACTTGCTAGACCCCTCAGTCAGCGCTTACGGAGCGGTCTAGCGAGTAGTGATATATAACCAACACCATATATGTATCTTTTTAGCTCGTACAATCTGGTCGATTTTGTACCAGTGATCTCCGGGGCCCTCCCCTCGCCGAACGCTGCTGGTGTCTAGGGGTACACTGCCAGAATAACGATAATGTCTACAGCGCGCACGCCCGAAAAAAACACAAAAACGAAATCTGCCAGATTCGAGCTCCCGACCCACCCTTGAGGCTTATGTAGCACTACCCTCTGAACCACCCAGTTAGCTTGCAACCATCAGCATGTATGTGCTTAGAGTACGTGGGATCTAGTCGACTTTGTAACCTTGGTCTCCCGGGCCCTCCCCTCGCCAAACGATACTGGTGCCTAGAGGCACACTATCATACCCATTCGTATTGTCGGCGTCACGCACGCTCGAAAACACAATAACGAAATCAGCGGCATTTGAACCCCCGACCCACCCTAAGGGTTCATATAGCACTACCTGCTACACCACTCCGTCAGCGATAGCTGAGTGGTTCAGAGGGTAGCGCCATATATTCCACAAGCGTATGTCGGGAGTCCGAATCTCGCCGATGTCTCGTTTGTTGTTGTCGGGCGTGCGCGCTGGAGACTTGAAACATGTGTACGATAGTGTGCCCCTAGACACCAGTAGCGTTTGGCGAGGGGAGGCCCCCGTAGATCACTGATACAAAGTCGACGAGATATCAAGAACTCCAAAACACGTATTTGTTGACTACCTGCTACAGTAGACCACTCAGTCAGCGATAACTGAGTGGTCTAACAGGGAGTGCAATATAACCGACAAGGCACGATACGTTTTCGGCTCCGAGCGCAGCGTAGCTGGGAGCTACACACATCTTCGCCCTGGACGAGTCGCGGATCGAAACTCCTGTAACGATTCTACCATACCGCTATGATACAGCAAGCAGGGTGGCGCCGCGACCTCTACACGTTCAACAACGAGCTAGGGGGGTGTACTAATGCCGTGCACGGCCGTAGTTGTATAACCATAGACCCTGGCATCCCTATAATGCCGGGACGGAGCACGTTGGGTTATTACCAACCAGGCAGACATTGCTTGCACCAAGCGCGAAGCGCCGTGAGGAGTTGGGCGAGTCGCCGGGAGGGTGAGCTGCATCCTTGTAAGAACCATCTGTGAGGCGGACTTCCAATGAATTGATTTAATGTCTAACGTGGCCACTTCCAGAGATAGCAATGGGTATCACGATGTATTTGCCTCGTGGGTGCCTTGCCATATACACACTACGTGATACGATAATTCCCCTTTTTGCGGAGTTGATTTCCCTACCCCGCACAAATGGTCCAACGAGACCGTCAGCCTTGGTGACCACCGAAACCCAAAACGGTACCCTGGTTGTCTAGCTCACGCAGTGAGAGGCGTGTTTTACAGCGTCGTCGCCAACCGACGCCAACCCAACCTATGTATGCATAACATATAGGGGGGGGGGGGGTGTACTCATGTCGTGCACGGCTGTAGTCGTATGGCCATAGACCCTCGCATCCCTACAATGCCGGGACGGAGTACGTTGGGTTTTCACCAACCAGGCAGACATTGCTTGCACCAAGCGCGAAGCGCCGTGAAATATTGAGCGAGTCGCAGGGGGGGTGAGCTGTATCCTGCTAAGAACCGCCTGTGAGGCGGACTTACATATGGACGACAACCTCCAATGAATTGATTTAGTTTCTGGTGTGGCCCCTTCCAGAGACAGCAATATGTATTACTATGTATCTGCCTCGTGGGTGCCTTATCGTATACCTGGTACACATTACGCGAAACGAGCATTCCCCTTGTGCGGAGTTGAGGTTCTCAACCCCGCACAAATAGTATAATAAGACCGCCAGCCTTGGTGACCGCCAAACCAAACACCAACGGTACCCTGGTTGTCTAGCTCACGCAGTGAGAGGCGTGTTTTACAGCGTCGTCGCCAACCGACGCCAGCTCAACCTATATATATCACATATAGGGTGATTTGGCGCTGCATGCGGCAGTAGACGCGGACCAATGGCGCCGTCGCTTGGGCCACATAAACGCCAGTAATCTGGGTATTGTCAACAAAACAGAACCTCGGCAGATAGGGATGTCGGAGGGCGATGAGAGGACTCTGGTGGGAGCCACGAAATGTCTACTGGAGGACAGCAGGCTCCAGGAATTCCTTTCGGGAGAGCTACTATTCACCGTGGCGTACCTGGCGAACCGGACACCGCACTCCACGCTCAACATGGGGGCCTTGTACAAGGGTTTTCGTGATAAGGAGGCGACACTGCAACACACCAGGACCATCGGCTCCAGGGCTTCTGCTTACATTGACACGCGCACCAAGAACTGGAGGACAGGTCTTGGGGGGGGCTGGCTCTGCGGGTACAACCCGAACACCGAGGTGACAAGCCTCTACGACGCAACAACAAATAAGGTGGTGGGGAGCAGCAACGTCGTGTTCATCAACACGCCGTCGATGATGGTGTCACCGCCAACCAACGAAACCGTGCAACATCGACGAGCCGGGCAACATCGACGAGGTGGACAGCACCGGCATCATCAGGTTTCGCGACGGCCCAGAGGACGATGACATGCGGCGAGATCTACGAAACTACACGTCATGTATCGACTTTCAAAACGACGTGACCTACCGCCACGCCATCCCCATAGTGCAACCACGCGACCCGGCGATAGCCAAGAGACTCTGACAAAAATCCGTGGATTAACATAGGCGGGTGTGCTGACTGGAGAAGACACACCGAGAGCACCGGCAGACGGCGTCGGCCGACAACAATCATCGAGAGACGGCGGCGGCGGGCGGCGCATGGCGGACGGCAGCAGGCGATGGACGAGGGCAACCAGGGACACCCGCTGGAGGGGTGGCCTTCAACTCAGGGAGGGGGCGCCATCTCAGGGCGAGGTGATGTCAACAGTGGCAATGAGCAACAGCGGGGGACGCGTGCTACGGTAGAGATAGCACTTTTTGGCTGAATCGTTTTCTGAACGATCGGGCTCCTTAACCCAAATTCGTCAGACATTTTCATTTTTGTAACGAATAATATTTCATAATTTACTTTGGTCATGAGATTTCGCATCCGACAGCACTTTTATTTTCCTCCAAAATCATTTTTTTCGGTGAGGTATGACGCTCCTTAAGTGAGGAGCTCAGAAAAAACATGGTGCACCTCTATCGTAGCATGCGTCGGGGCTGCTTTAGCGCTATTTACAACGATATTTGCGCGGACTCAAGCAACTTGGGACGCGTGCTACGGTAGAGGTAGCACTTTTTGGCTGAATCGTTTCCTGAACGATCGGGCTCCTTAACCCAAATTCGTCGGACTTTCATTTCTGTGACCAATAATAATTCAGACTATAGTTCGGTCATGAGATTTCTCATCCGGCAGAACTTTCTTTTCTTCCAAAATCACTTTTTCGGTGAGGTGTGACGCTCCTGAAGTGAGGAGCTCAGAAAAAACATTGTGCACCTCTATCGTAGCATGCGTCTTGGGCTCTACACCGACACAGCATTGCCGGACATGGCGCACAACATGGAAATGCTGACGTACGCGGAGAATACGTACGCCGATACCAACGTGCAGCTACAGGGTTCCGAGGGGGGGGTGTACTTCATACTCATGCATGGCTGTAGTCATACGACTATAGACCCTCGCATCCCTACAACGCCGGGACGGAGCATGTCGGGTTTTCCCCGACCGGGCAGATATTGTTAGCACCAAGCACGAAGCGCCGTGAGGTGTTGGACGAGTCGCATGAAGGCTGAGCTGCATCCCACTAAGAACCGCTTGTGAGGCGGACTTGCATATGGATGACAGCTGCAATGAGTGTTCGGAGGAGGGGCGGTGTATTGTTAATTCTGAACACTAACACGGAAGATATGGCGCTTCTTGAACCCTCTTGTTGGGAGGCGGCTTCGGACAAGGAAATGGAACGTCTACGAGTCCACAAGGTCTACGACCTCATCTCCACTTCTCCCACACCACCCGGGCATAAAGAGATCAGCTCGCGCTTGAGTCTACGCGATCAAGGCGGACGGCTCATTTAACAGGCGCGTGGTCGTGCAGGCATGGGGGTAAGTGAGCCGGCGCGGTTGCAAAGGAACACTCTGATTTGAAGGACCCAGAGCATCCGCATGATGCTCGCTACGGCAAGGCGTTGTCCCTGTTGAGGCGCTTCAAGATGTCAGGCATGGACTTCGTGTCGCCTGTGCTGGGGGCGCAAGCCACAACCCGTGATCCCCCAAGCGGGATCCGTTGTGATCATCCAGGAAGACTACTCCAGGTGGACTGCTCGGAGATTACGGCATGCAAGACTACAGACCGTTGGGGATGCCGGGGTACGGCAAGGAGTTGTCCCTGATGCAGCCGGAAGCCAGGGCACGGCGGTGGAACTGAGCTTCAAGGAGGACTTCAAGCGCGTCCACATCCGAAACAAATGGCACTATATGTAGCCGGAAACCAGACCTACAGCTCGCGTGCTAAACATGGGGCTTTTAATTAGTTTGAGATGATCTCGCTGGGCATGTCACGGGGAGTTTCTCAGAGAAGCAATAGGCGCGAATACGTTTTTCCCACAAGCACCGACGACCGGTAGCCATTGAATATCAGTGTTTTCGTAAATTAGTGTTGTTTTTAACAAGTGTTGGTACTGGAGTCATTAGCAATGATCGATATTTTAGTCAGGTGCCTACCGTTTCCAACAGGTGCTAGTGATCGCTACCTATGCTCAGCACTGTAGCCAAGTTTGTATCGCTTCCAATAAGCGCGGGTGATCGCTAGTCATGATCGGCATTTCAGCTAAGTTTAGATTGCGTTCAACGAGTGCTGGTGGTCGTTCGCCGTGATTGACACTGTTGTAGTGTCGTTTCTATCGATTCTATAAAGTAGTGGTTATCGTTAGGCATGATCATGATCAGTAGATTGGTTTGCGCTTTCATTGATGGGGAGTGTTAACTTCAAGCTGGATAGCCTATACAGACGTGGTCAACGTTCAGTACAGGTGAGTCATTGGTAGCAATAGTAGCAGTAGTAAGTAGCAAAGCTGCCTTGTTAAGGGTATAGCCTATGGATAGCCTATCGCTATATGAGGACACCCAGAGGAAAACGCGGTGCAACAAGAAAACATGTTATTGGAAAGCGTTGTTAGGGGACCGGCGCACTAACGGACCGCATCAAACGTTCAGCTAATAGGAGGCGAATAACACGGCATGCGCTAAGATAGGGGGCCGGTTCCGTGTGCACCCGTTCGAACTTCAACTTTGAAATATGTAGTCTTCCCGAGAAGAGTTTTCGTTTTTTTTTCAGTGTGTCGTCGCAATCGTAGTTTCGCATTAGATATATATCCCGATAGGGGTTGCATGCGAAAATGACCAGCGAACCTTCTCCTCGAAAGCCCATTTTTCTACGTGGACTGAGAGATTTAAACTGGTTGATGTATTTCAAGAGGTGGTGTCAGCTCGATAGGTCCGAAGTTGTACGAGTTCGCAAATATATTGTCAACATGCCGTACGCCGTTTCATAGGAGATTGCAGCCCTTTTATTTATTTATTTTTGTCCATCCCATTAATTATCTTCGCACTTCCGTCTCTCTCCTTCCTGGTCGTAACTCAGATCCGGGGTCACAAAGTAGGCTCTTCTCCCTCCCCCCCCACTACGGTTCTTGCCTTGCATTTTTATCGCGAGAAGTTTTCAGCACTGTCTTCCCTCATCGACCTGCGTCGGATTCCGCCTACCCACGCCACGAAGGCGCTCTCAGCAATTGGTTCATTTTTTATTTTTTCAAATAAAGTCAAAATCTCACCACGGTGGGACTCAAACTTGGGAACCAATTATAGTAGCCTTTGAAGCTGACCACTACTCTACCGGGGCGACTACGTAGCAATAATGCTTTTTTTTTACCGAGTTTGAGGGTGGGGGGAGCGGGGGCGACGCTTCGTTTCCTGTGTCCGTAGAAATAGCGGTAGCGGCAACATTATCGATACCAAACGTTGACGGATGCCCTAAGTCGATATGTTAGCGAAAGAGATCATACCAGCTGGCCGTTTCGTTGGACGATCCTTCTGCGTGAAAGGAGAATTCCAAATTGGTTGAGGTATTTCAAGAGATCGTGTCAGCTCGATCGGTACGAACTTGGCTTCTGAGGGTATCAATGAAGCTAGCGCTACTGCAGTGGCAACTCGATTGGCGCGAAGTTGGCTGAGGTAAAACCCGTACTGGGTTTGTTGGTGAGATTGACCCATGCGAGCCTTTTCAGCGATCGATCCACCCTTCTGTTTGTTTTTTTGTGTTGCGTGTGAAAAGGCGTTATCAGATATTGGTATTCTTTAAGAGAAGTTGGCAGTTTGACGGGTACCGAATTATCACAGGTCGAAATAAATGACCAGCACTACATTCGAGATCCCCTATAAACTCGCGCCCCTAGTTGTTCTAGGGTTTGTTTTGCGAGGGTTTCAGGCTAGCGCTGGTAGTGTCAGCTTGATCGGTACGAAGTCGGTCGAAGCCGGTGGAGGTCTGCCATCACTACTGGCTATGTTTGTTTGCTAAATTGACCCGTGGTCCTCTTCATCGAACAATCATTTTGTGTGTGAAAGGATCGTTCAACATAGGTTTGAGGGATTCCAAGAGATTGTGGCAGTTTGGTGGGTACGAAGTCGGTCTCGGAGGTAGCACTGGTGGCAGCTTGATTGATACGCAGTCGTTGGAGGTAAAGGTAAAAATGTACTGCATCAGACCGGAATGGACCCGCGGGCCATTTCACCGGACAATCCTTCTCTACGTTTGAATGAGGATCTCAAATGGGTTGAGGTATTTCAAGCTCTGGACCAGGTGTTGTTTTGATCGGTACGAAATTCGCACATGCCGCGAACAAAAGTGACCAGCATTTCATTCGCATTTCGGTCCGAACAAGGCAATATATGGCTTGCACTGCTACGAGACCCTCAGTACACAAATGTGCTACGTGAGAGGTAGCACGTTTGGGCTGAATCGTTTTCTGAACGATCGGGCTTCTTAACCCAAATTCGTCGGACTTTCATTTTTGTTACGAAATATCGTTAAGGGTATACTTCGGTCATGAGAGTTTTCATCCGGTAGCACGTTTATTTTCCTCCAAAATCATTTTTTTCGGTGAGGTATGACGCTCCGTAAGGGAGGAGGAGCTCAGAAAAAACATGGTGCACCTCTATCGTAGCATGCGTCTACATATATAAGGTCGTTGGGGTTTCGGAACAAGAGTCAACTTGAACGGTACGAACACGTCAGGGGTCAGGAGGTTACAATCGAAAAATACTCGCTCCGCATTATTTCGGTGCATGATTCTATTCCATGTTGTCAAGCAGGAAATACTTTCAAAGCCATTCGGAAAGACATATGACTAAGACACTCCGTGACACTTTGCCTACACTCGGTCGTCATCTGGTTTTTAACGGTGACTTGGCCTTGTCGTATCTTTCGGCCTCATCGACGAATAGATGACAAGTAGTCCACCAACTTCATAATAAACCGAGATACATTGTCCGTAGAGTTTCAAAGTACGAATCGTGGTTAGTGGCATTTTGATGAGCAGAGAACCCTAGAAGTATGTGCACGAAGTATAAACGAACGTACCCATGGGTAATTAACGCGAAACTACGATTGATTGCGACAGCACACACGAAACGTCTTGAAAACTCTTCGCGGCAAGAATAAATATTTCAACGTTGAACTTCAAACGGGCGCACACTAAATCGCCCAGTGTATTCGCCCCCCAAGCAAATCAGACTCCTAGCTAAAATGTTCGATGCGGTCCCCTAACGCACCGCCTCCCTGGGCACAAACTCCAGTCTCCGTCCTCTTGAGCACCGGTCCCCGAACGCATTACACGATGACGGGTGCCTGTCGAAACGGAACCTCGGCAATAATGCGGCGAGACTACGAATAGTTTCTTCGGGGAAGAGAGCCGAGTAGGTCTACGAGAAGACGTTGCGGAAGAGGCCGATTTTCCAGTAGCTCTACAGTCGACAGCAGTAGTAGAAGAATCTACTTATGATTTTGCGGCACAGGATACAGCCCGCACACTCTGTCACTCCTCACTGCTCATCACAGCACCCACAAGACTCCAGCAAGTCTATTGTGTTAAGTCAATTTTGGTGGTGGCCTAGTTGAATACTCATGTTTCTTCTTTATTCTACCAAGTGCATCAGCACCAGCCTGAGCGTCTTGTCATCAGCTCCAGCGTTAGCCTCCACCACGCAATTTCAGGAACACGCACAGCGATCCCTGGTACCCTCATATCCACCAGCCCCAGGTGTATGGATGGTTGTGGCCATAAACCGCGAGCGGAAAGGCATATATCGTGCACAGATCCATACCGTGAATACCGTACGTGGTTATTCGTCTAGTATGTTTGGCTCCTTTGTCAGTGCCAGGTGTGTTCTTGATACAAAAACGGCACACAGACTCTAAGCCTACATAGGATATGAGGTGGTTTGGAGATGCTGTCCCCTTACACCAACCAGGTTGATGCATGGTGCTGATAAGAAACGGCGAACGAGCGTTACAAAACGTGCTCAAAACGATTCGTAAATACCGTGGTTACCCGTCATATCTTTGGATCCTCTGCCAGTCTCTGTAGCATGAGACGAAGACAGAGGCACGTGCTGAAGCTAAAAATGATACGAAGTGCTCTTAGAGCGAGGGCCGCATACCACTTACCACTTGTTCGAGAAAATGGCTGATACACACTGTGTACGAGACGACTATATCTACCCCTCACCTTAGGCCTAAATATATAAGCCAATCAGAGCAGCCCTAACTTGACTCTTAGCCAATCAGATCACATCTCGAAAAAGTTGTAAGCTCTACTGCTTAGAGCTGGTATCCACCAGGTGTATGGATGATGGGAGAGATCAGAAACAGCGAGCCTCTATCGTTCTGCGTGGCTCGGCGAGGCGGAGGGGGCACAAGCCATTGCAAAAGCGCTTATACGATGAACGCCTGCGGTAGATGGGTCGCTTATACGATGAGAGCCACTAGGCCCAGTGATCACCTCGTTTCTTGGCCTTCCTTTAGTCTACACGACTTATGGTTTATTTCGCGATGTGCACCGCCATCATGGGAGTATTTGCTACTCTGCGACAACAAGAACACAACACGCCCAATTTTGAGTGGGACACAAAGCCACTCGCCCGGGTGGCGTGAACGCGGTTTGAAACCGGGGGTACCCAGCCTATCGTAGCACCCGTCTCACGCGAGTTTGGGTGCCCACAGCATGCGCCACGGCTCGAGCGGGGCTCTGCCGCACGCCGGAGTGCACCGACAGGTCTTGTGCGCCCAACAGCCGGAAGCGCGACAAACAATACTGGCTGCCGGCGGAGAAGAGCTTGCGAATGTGCCAAGTATGCATACACATCGAATATATTATATATCTCGGAACTATTAAGCTCGCTGCTGCTGCTCGAGCATTTCAACAGAACATCGAAACCGAAGTCGTCGTTAATGGTATTATTCTACCCCCATTTCCTCCGCACAAATCACCTCAAACCAAACCATGTACGTACGCATACGTCCTCTTCCATGCCCAGTCCACAGTAGGGCATTTGAACAACTCGTAAAATACTACCTGGTATTGTCTACCAGGTACCTGGTACTATGTTTAGCACCATCTTAACCGACCCAACCGATATCTCAACATTTATGTACACGTGATGCTTCCCTTGCTACACGTCCTCCGCTTCGCTACGTCGATTTTTATTATTGATCTCACCCTGCGTCCGAGAGGGGTCCGTATGTAAACATACTCGTATATCTACTGCTTCGATTTACAGTAGATGCGGCATACGCCAGCCCTGGCGGCTTGACTTGCTCGGGTGGGTACCCATTGCCGACTAACACGCTAGACGGTCCCGCACCCGGCTACCCTGGGGCCACCCGTCCTACATGACTGCGTCAGTCCGCACCCCCCTCTTTCTACGGCCTCTTCACTACCTCCGGTACCGTTCCCGCTGACCGCCGCGTCAAAAGCCAGAAACATTGGTGCACATGCTCGCACGGTGCCCGGCCAGCTTGCACCTGCGGCACACTGAAAAGGCGCACAGCGTGTGGTCGTGGTTCGGGTTCCTCGAGGCGCGCTTGCAGTTCTCGCAGATAGGACCGCCCGGGATCGCCGGATAGGTCTGCTGCTGTGCCTCTAAGCGATGGTTGAAGCGCTGGCGCTTTCGCTGATCGCGGTCGGGATGGAAGGCGGGCGGGCCCTGGGCGCCTCTTCCGCCCATGCCGGCGTTGGACCGGCCGCCACGCCCTTGACCTCGGGGCAGCATGTGTGGCCGCGGCTGCGCTGCTGCCGCTCCGTACGCCGCCACAGGCGGGCTGCGTGTCCATGCACCGTGCGGCGGCGGGCCCTGGTACGGCATCATTGGGGGGTGGTCCGGCCGACCGTTGGCTAAAAGGGGCGGGGCTAAGCTGACGGGAGCGTGAGCTGGGGACGCGACGAGTCCGTCGCCCCCGCCAGAAACCCCTATAGAGCCGCCGCTCGCCTCTACAATGGCCTTCAAGGCCCTCAGATCTCTGTCGAGAGTCGCCTGGTCCACGCCGTGCGCGTTGGGGAGTTTCTCGGTGAACATGAAGAGGACCTGCCTCGGATCCGCACCCCCGTCCAGCAGCCGCTGACCGCGGAACATGGTGGTCTCGAGAATGCGCCTTTCCTCCTCGAGGCCCAAGTCAAAGGTGAGCTCGGTGGCCGCACGCAGCTGCGAGTCGAAATCGACCCACGTTGCCAGGCCACGCGCGTTCCGCAGCGTTTTGACGGCTGGCACCAGCACCGCATTCATCTGCCGAGCAACCGCATCCAAACGTCAGTTTGGGGGAGAGGGGGCGGGGGAGGGGGGGGGGGGGGGCACATCGATGTCACGTGCAGCCTGACTGGCACTATGTAACTACAGTTGATAGGCACTGCAGTGTCTTAAAAACGAGGCAGAGCGATGCCATGCACGCAACTACCGGGTGCGTCCTGAGCGACACGACGGTGCCACGCACACCTAAAGCAGTGGGCGTGCGCAGCCTCAGCTGTGCCATTGGAAATTAGACGCAGCGGGGTGGCCACGCGACCGTGGGTTGCTCAGCAAAACCCGAGAAGCTACGGCAGTCACAAGTGGTTTGGCCAAAACGTGGTAAGGTTATCGTAGCACGCGCCATGGTTAACACCGAATTTCCGACATCGAAACACAGCAATGAGTCATGTGGAAGATACGGCGGAAGGCAAAAGCGGCTAAACCTCAGTCCTAGCGGTGTCCCCTCGAGCAGCGACACCGAGCGGCAAGCAGTGGTCGGGGGCACTGCGACAGCACACAAAACATACAGCTTCCGCGGCTGAAAAGTTGGCGTACCGTATAGCCACAGCGGCGACAATAGCTACCTGGTACACCACAAGCGAGCTCCGGTTATAGCATCGGCCCCAGCGTAAAAACGACCCACCGGTTTCCGGCCTCGGGAGG
This sequence comes from Saccharina japonica, assembly GCA_008828725.1. Classification (NCBI taxonomy): domain Eukaryota; class Phaeophyceae; order Laminariales; family Laminariaceae; genus Saccharina; species Saccharina japonica. The sequence continues at coordinate 146,256 of MEHQ01002031.1, read as the reverse complement.
GGCTCACCGTAACATAGACATACAGCGGGTACCTCGATTCAAGAGCGCCCGGCCGATGTTAAGCGGATACAGGCACTCCGAACTACAGAGTATGTCCACGCGATCCTAAGAGCACACGCCATACAAACTATTAGAGTGAAAACTAGTCAGGAAAATTCGACCGAACTGCGATCGTTCGTCGCTGCAGGCGATCACTAGTTGTAACCGGCGCCCCCGAGAGGCATGCATTTCTGTCATGGCACCTTACATTCGAACATGGCGAATGCTCAATATCGTGTACCACGCAGTACAGCGTGCGTTTAGAAATATCAGCTGTTCGTATTGCTAGCAGGACGTATGCTGCGAAATACTGTGGCAGTAGTGGTAGTATCAGTGGTCGGTGCCGAGATTGGAAGTGGCAGCTGCTGGTTTGGCATGAGCTGCCGAGGCTGCTGCTACTGCTGCCGTAGCTCTATCGCCAGCTCCTACTCGGCGGCATTGGCTGCTGCTGCCGCGGTGCAACTACTACTCCAGCTGTGAGTTCAACCAACTGAAGTTAACAGTTGAACAGTTGATTGTTGTGGGGAAGGATTCAGAAATAAAACACGCAACAACACCACACACAGCACGGCAGAATCCATCCGTAGCCCCGTTGCGTACCTCGCGGTTGGGGTGCTGCTTCAGGAGCAGGTTCAACATAGCTCGGTCTTCGTCGCCATCGACCCCCCCACCGACCGCACCCTGCCCAGCTCCAGCTCCAACCCCTCCGCTGACGGCTCCCTCCACTCGGTCTACGGGACCAACTTTTCCCGGCGAAGTCATTGCTACGCCAGCCGCGAGGGGCTGGCCGCTTCCGTTGGGCGCTGCTAGGTGCGGCGGTACAGCCGCCGCCCCCCCCAGCTCCGCCACCGCATGCAGGAGCACGCAGTGGTTGGACGCGAGGAGTAGGCCGTGGTGATGCACCAGTGCCACGACGTGCTCCGCCAGCATCGCCTTGGCAGCCTTCTGGCGGGAGGCCAACGGGTCCAAGCTTTGGGTGTCGTGCTCCATTGTTTCGGCGGCCTGCATCACCTGAGGCCAACTGAGCGAGACAGGAGCGGGCGCCAACTTCAGGACGATCGAGGACAGCCGCAACGCCAGCTCGTTTCGACACCCCTCCTCACAGCTGCGGCCCTCCGCCGTGAAAACTCGCGCGGGGTCGCAGACGGGCGGCGTCCCGAAAGTGTTGCGAATCATGCATGGAAGGTGTGCCCGTGGCGTGTCGCGATGAATAGGGATTGCCGAGATTCGGTCAGGCCGAGGCGAAGGCGGCAACGCCACCGCCACGGGGGCAGGAACAGGGCCCGCCGGGGCGCTGCTGGGCGTAGCGGACAACGTCGATAGGCGAGGCATTGTGCAATTCTCTGTTTTTATCCTTGGTTTGCCCTGTTCTCCGGGATTTTGGCCAGGATTCAAGGCAGCGCTCGGGTCTTCCGTGGAATTTCCAAGACATTCGGAAGACAACGCTGGAACCAACTCTGTCCCGATCTTGGGCCCATGTGAGTGTGCCTTACTCTCGGCGGCTGTGGCCGTCAAGCTTCCACCGGGCGGGCCATGAAGTGTGCGGGGCGATGACGCCGACCGACTGGCACCCCCAGAGCCCTCGGTGGCGGTCCTGCCCTCCACCTTCTCAACTATCTTCCAATGTTCGCTGTTAGGCGAAGTCCAGTAGAAGTCGACCCGACCTTTGGCGTCATCTCGGATGGCGCATCGCTTCAGCCTTCTGTTGCTTTGCTCGAGGATGCCCGACGCGCAGGCGGCGCCTTCGGCGCCGCAAGCTTTTTTGAAGATACGATACAGTGCCCCGTTCGCCGCGGCCTGCGTGCTGTAAATTCCCACCCCGACTTCGCCCCCGCACTCATGCGGCATGGCGGAGGTGGCCATCTGGGATTCTGGGTGTGGCATGTACACCGTGGAGAGGTTGACTCGGAAACCGTCGGGGGGGGCTGCACCAGCGGTGGCGGCCGTGGTGGCAGTGTCTGCAGTCGTAGCCCTGTTGGTATTGCCTGAGGTGGTAGTAGAAAAGTGTTCGTAGCTAGCCATGTTCCTAGGGGCGGCAGCGGCCGCTTCCCCGGCATAACCCCGGTTCCATTGCGACACAGGCATCGGCGTGTATTGAGAGCTGCCTCCGTTGGCCTTGGAGCTCCTGCTTCTTCTCGCCGACACCTTTACTGGCGCCATTCTCTCTGCCTTGCCTTGCCTTGCCTTGCCTTGCCTTGCCTTGCCTTGCCTTGCCTTGCCTTGCCTTGCCTCGTCAAAAGTGGGTGCTGCGTCGGTTGGCACGGTGCACCGTAAAATTAGAAAAAAGGGTTAGAGGAGGAACCGTCGTCATGCTGAGGATATGCGGGTGTCGTGCGGGACTGTGAACAGGAGCTCATTTCGGCCTAGCGCGCCATGCTCGTGGACAATTTGATGTGATGAAAAAAGGGAGGAAACCAAAAGGCAATGTCAATCAGGCAGGGGCAAAGAAAACGCTACGATGTGTACCCGCTTACGATATGCAAGCTACTCCCCACGGAGGGGCTGGAAGACAGACCGCGTAGCACGGAGTTACACTGAAGTGACTACTACTGCTAGCGTGTCGGTTGAGACATCCAAGCGACAGCGTGACGGGGACTCCGCGAGAGGGCACGACAGCAGCTACGCGATAGCCATTGACCTGCCACTGTCTCTGGCCTTTCAGGAAGATGTAGCCCAAGCCGCGCCAGGTTTGAGGCATACAGTGAAACTTGGGTAATATACCGACCCATTCCAGCGATCAACGAAGGTTACACAAAAGGACACAACGAAGTATGGGCAAGACGATTGGCCTGGGCAGGAGACCTCATCTAATTCAACACTTGCTCTTACATGAATAAGCGAATAAGCAGAATAATACTACTGGGTGTTGCGTTGTCCCGTTTCTTCAGATATACCCCGTTCGAAGCTCCAATACGGTATACTGGTATATGATACGACCGAAACACGAAGTACGAGCATGTACATCAGTACTTGTTCTTGCTGTTCTCGCAATGCCTCGTCGCTACAATCTCATGTGATCTAGTCCGTGGTCACAACCACAACAACAACAGTATCGCTGCTGAATCTTAACCCTACAAATTGGGAGATACATATATACCAGGTATATATCAGGTACAAGGTTTGTGGCAATGAACAACGACACAGAGATGATACGTCGCAATGCAGTGAGGAGAACAGACAATGCAATGCCACGCCGTCATGCTGGATATGACAAGCACGACACACGAACACACGCAGCGAACCAGATATCGTACCTTGAACGAGATGCGAGTAAGCGGTAGTAATGTACGTCTCTGTTTCGTAGCCTGCGGTACACACACGCCTTGTGGCTTCCGTTGACCGTGCGTCCCATTGTTCCGTTTAAACGGATACCTTCCGCTCGAAACTTCAATACCGTGTTATATGACCATAATACGAAGTACGAGTACGTACAGCATCAGCAATGCAACAACTTCCCTGCTGATTCTTCGTCTTAGAGAGATACAAGCTCGGTCACAAACTATGACAGAGATACTACATCGAAATGCAGTACATAAGGATATAAGTAGACAATGAAAATGCCATGCCATCGAACTGGATACAACAAGCACAACATACAACATAAACACTCCAGCAAATCAGATATATTGAACGAGATAAGTGGCAATGCGGGTCTCTGACTCGTAGCCCGCGGTACACGCCTTGGTCTCCGTTGGCTGGGTGTCCCGCTGTCCCGTTTGTCCACATGCATTTCGCTCAAAGCTTCAGTACCGCATGATCGTATGAGTACGAGTAGGCTGCACGCGTCCCTGTTGGCTACTTATCCTACAGAGGTATATAGGTGCAAGCTAACCCTTACCCTTTCCGTGTGGATCGCGTGAAAACGGCACTGGCGTCTTCCGATACTGGAGCATATCTGCCGCGTTAATGCCTCTGCGAGTTTTCATGCTTTTGAAAAGTATGAGCTTCCTATGCCCGTATTACCGCGCATCGCGCATCTGTCCACGCCTTCGAGCAGTTTCACTGTACGAGTGTTAATATCAAGTTTGCATGCACTACGTACGAGTACTACGTATCTGTTGATACGTTATCCTATTAACCGAAAGATACAAACATGCTAACTCTTCCCGCGGTGTGGATCGTGTAACGGTCTGACTCGCTTCATTGACAGGGCGTCGTCAGCGGCAGAAACCTTAAAATTATAGTACCGTGGCGTGCATGATTGCCCAGCTGTGGGCACGATTGCCCAGAGAGCTCGTCGTGTATCCGGAAGAGATCTCCCGTATTGATGCACACAAGAAAACAACCACAAGTGTCATATGCCGACCTTTCACCCAGTGTGTGTGTGTGTGTTCTTCACATTAAACCTTCCTTTCTACCCGTCGACATCCAGCACACCCAGTGTCCGTGCCGATTCTTCGTCCTAAAAAGGTACCAGTTCTGTGGTCACAAAACTACGACACAGAGATACTACACTCAGTGCAGTAAGCAGAGCAGACAATGCAACGCCATATACGACAGGCAAGACCTACCCTGCTAGCAATCTAGGTGCATGCAAGAGAAAAAAAGAGAAAAAAAAAAAAAAAAACAGTAGAAAGTGCGGTGTATATTCGTGTCAATAGGTTTTCGTCGGAATACGTCTGCACTCAACACGGGTGTGGGACACATACTCGCCATGTCCGGCTTACAGCAGTAGGCGCATCAACGCGATGGGCCCAACGCGATCAGATATTTCCCCGCCCTGCAGGCTGCAGACACATGCTATGATATACCAGGTACCTGGTATACCCCTACTTCCCAAAGTTACATATCGTGCTTGTCATCTACCAATCATGTTGAACCGCGAGAACACCAGTCAAGCGCGGGAGCGTGCTGAAGCCACACGTCTATAGGCTTGAGTTACGACGCCTTGGCTGGAAGAAACTGACCTGACACGTCGAGCGACCACGCCTGCGCCCGGAGGAACCCACAGATGTTCCTTCTGCTGCCTGCTGCCTGCTTCTCGTGGTTTTCCATCCGCTAGAAGGCCTTTTACAAACGGGATAAGTTTCCGATTTCCCCCCTATCCACGAGAGAGAGCGCAATTCAACTGCTGCCGTAATTGCACACGGCTTCCTCCCTCGGTGTCAGCTCCGACCAGCACCAAGGTGAGCTGCGTCGCTGCGCCAAAATTTTTCATGACCTCGGGTATGCATCGGGGCTGCGTCGGGTGCGCGACGCCGGAGCTAGCCAAACTCTAATCAGCATGCGTGTCATGCCATTGGTTGGAATTGCCATTTTTCAACTCCCCGTACGTGTTATAACTCAGCTGTTGTATGTTTCTCCTGTGCCCACGATAGACATGGCAACAACGCCAGACACCCGTTGTCCCCTCTCCATCAGCGGGGCTCCCCCACCCCACCTACCTCGTGCTCTGCGATCCCACTCCAGCTTCGTCAGCCGCGGTGGTAGTTTGCTGCATCACGCACCCTTGACTCGCATCGCAAACACGTCGTCAGCTCGTTCCGTTCTCTCTTTTTTTATTACGCCGCCCTTTTGTCATGATCTGGCACATATCACAGCACAGGTTTTACGGAGGCGCCTTTTGCAAGCGTGAGGCGCGTGGCTGTTTTTGAACAGCCCGAGACTGCGAACAATGCCTGCCCTGCCGAAGTACCTCGCGGTCGCCCTTGGGCTGGCCTTCACCACGCAAGGGGGGGATGGCTTCGCGGTGCCGATAGCAGGTACGAGCCCACGGAAAAAAAAGAACATCGTATGTTTGATCAAACACTCAAAACACACGACACATGTTTCCCTGCCTCGTTATATATTTTCTTGCCACCGAGTGCCACCTAGCCACCTCTTGACGTTGATAGTTGATAAAAGCATTCCGTCTTCCGGTCATTCCGGCTGAATAGTCTGGAGCATGCTCTCACGAGCCATGTGCGAGTATTTACTGCTCAATATATTGTAGCTGCTGGGGAGTATCTACACTGCTTCCGCGCCAACACGTGGACGGGTTCACCGCACGTAGCGACCGCCAAAGGCAGGAACGTGCCTCATTCGTTCTATTAATGCTCGTAGTGGCCAGTCCCGCCCCCCCCCGTCCCTCCCGGAATGCTCGTGAGCTGTGTCTCTTTTAGACCTTCTCTGCGCCCACCTCTACCTTGCTGCTCTTCGTCTACTGACTTTTGATATACCTGGTACGTGCTTCGCCATCGGCGGACAAAAAAAATGAAGTACGAGTAATAATTTGAGCTCGACGAACTTGGTCGTGACCCGTGCTTGCGGAGCCATGATCATACGAGTAATAAATTGGTTCGTCAATGGGCATGGGGCCCATATGACACCTGTAAATGCGACCTCGCCACACCTATCAAGATTTGTGGGACAACGCTTCTCGTCTAATATGTACTGCGTACGTAGACTAGTACTGCTGTTGTACGAGTGTATTCTGGTAAAACTGCTGGGTACGTAACGGACTTTGCCGGCGCTGGAGCCGAGTTAATGCTTACCGCATATCTGCTACCAGGTAACGCGCAAGATAACACACCCCGCTCGGACGCGCCATCGAGATAATTCCAACGCCAGCATTTTCGTTGTGTGTGCCCCTCTAAGCAATAGCCCCGCTAAGGCATATTAGCCCCAGGTGGGGTGTTATTTTATCACAACGCGTGTGATAAGGGATAGTCCCCCGCGAAAGCGCTTACCCACGATATACGTACCACTATGTCCGCAAATATAAGGAACATTTGTATATTAATATGTAATACAAACGGTCTTTTTTTTAGAGACAGAGTGGTAGTCCTCTCCGCCCTTCGACACTCATTTTTTTCATTTTTATGGCAACTACTGCTGCTGCTGCTGTGAATGCTTTTGATAACATCTACCTGGTCCTTGACAGTAGTACCAGTTCAGGTTTCCGCTTCCCCGCTGGAAGGCGTTAACTCATATTCTGCAGAAGCATGATAGACGAGTTTGCCAGAGCTACATATGTACCCCAGGGCTAACTAAAACTAGCTCGAGGTTGTTGTGTTTCGCCCCTCAGGTAGTCCATTCCGACCGGTACCCATTTCCCCCGCGCCTCCCTCCCCTTCCCCCCCAGGGGGAAAACCGCGAGCGTTGGTCGCGAGTCGGACAAACACGATCGCGTCTCGCCGATCGCCGGGGATCGTAAGGATGGCCACTGAGCAGGAGAAGGAGGGGGTGAGCGCAACGGCACCAACTGAGGTAAGTGTTGGGTGTACTACAGGTAGTTATGGTGAAGCTCGTGCGAGGTGGGGGGGGTGGGGGGTGTACTCAAACTCATGTCATGCATGGCCGTAGTTCGTATGACCATAGACCCTCGCACCCCTACAGTGCCGGGACGGAGCTTGTCGGGTGTTTACCGACCAGGCAGGCATTGCTTGCACCAAGCGCGAATTGCCGTGAGGTTATATGCGAGTCGCATGAAGGGAAGGGTGAGCTGCATCCTACTTTGTAACCTGCACGTAGCAAAAATGCGTTGTAAGAATTCGCTGAAAGAGCCGAGAGACACGCCCTCCTATCCCTGACCCTAATCCTATGCACTACCACTAACCCCCAGCCATGCCCTCATACAGCTGAATATGGCATAATAGCTGCAGCTGGGGGTTTCAGGAGCATGAGCATGGCCATGATGCCCTATGCAGCTGCGGGTTACGAATAGGTGCTCACAGGGGGGGGGGGGGTCGAAGGCGAAAATCGGCCTGTTTTGAATACGCACTACTCGTATGTAAACTTAGGCCTCCGTGATATCCGAAATGTGCTGCCTTGTGTTTACGAAAATGTATTCACCTCCCCGTGTCTATGATGCAAGCGCTCTGTAATTACGGCTCTGTGATAACTGAAATGTTCCTCCTTGTGCACACGAATCTTTACACTCACTTGCTGGGGGGAGGGGGAGGTTTTGGCTCCTTGCTGTTTTCGTGGACGTTATGCAAAGCTTCTGGGGATAATCGAACTCCCAAAGCCCGCCTCCTCCGAGTCGAAAATGTGCACCCGCCCGAATCCAAACTATACCAGATAAAAATTGTACCGGTATACAAGGTTCCCGTTCGGGTTTTGTGGTTGTGGCTTGAAATCCCGGGGATGTCGCAAGCTGAAAAGGGAGTTCTAACACAGCAGCAGGCGTTTGTTTCTCGAACCAGCCACCGTGCAAGAGCGGCGAACATACACAAAAAAAATCCACCTTGAAAGCTATTGAAAAATTAAGTGCGGGTACGCAGCCACTGGGCAAGTAACACCGACCAGCCCAAACGAGTTCATAGTTACTTCGTATATAGTTTGTCTATAATAACATGATGTAATAATGTATGCATGTACCTATAATATGCACTGGTACGAGATGGGGTAGTGTACATATGTGAACCCCGTTGCCTTTCCGTTTAAAAATATATGTTTTCCAACTTTTTTGTTTTGTTGCGGTGGCTTAAACTGGACTGGACTGGACTGGACTGGACTGAACGGATTTTTTTTCGTGGCGAAAGGAGCTGGGCAACGACAAGCTTATCTACGACGCCCGAAGCGGCCGTTTCTACGAGAAGAAGATCGAGGAGGTTTGCCGCGAGGAGTACTGCGCTATCGACGAGACGACAGGTGAGCGTTTGCCGCTCGCTCGCGCGCTCGCTCGCCCGTCCGTGCTCCAACAAATGAATTTTGAAGTTTTTTACGTAAAAGAGAAAGTGAAATTTTGAAAAAATTGAAATGTTTGAAATTTGTGAAATTTTGGAAGGTTTTGAGGGGTTTTTTTGGCCTTTCACCGAAGAATCTGATGCTTGCAACAAGCGACGGCGGTGCGTTATCGACCTTTTCTTGTTGTAATAACCGGGTAGTTGAATTCCTTTTGCCTAACCTTCAGTACTATTACACGTAGGATATGATGTTTTTTGTTTCCCCCATCTATGAGCTTACTTTACTCCCTTTCGTACCTAAGATACGGGGTCATGTACGTAGCGGGCAGCTCTCCCCCCCCCCCCCATTAATTGGAGGCTGTCGTCCATATGCAAGTCCGCCTCATAGGCGGTTCTTAGCAGGATGCAGCTCACCCTCCACGCGACTCGCCCAATACCTCACGGCGCTTCGCGCTTGGTGCAAGCAATATCTGCCTGGTTGATGAAAACCCAACGTGCTCCGTCCCGGCATTGTAGGGACGCGAGGGTGTATAGTCATACGACTACGGCCGTGCACGACATGAGTACCCCCCCCCCCCCTCTAGTACGGGCGTGCGGCTTTATTTTTTTATCGCGAGAAGAGCTCAGAAGTGTCTTTCTTCGTCGACTCGTTTGGAATCGCGCATACACACGCTGCTCGGCGCTATCTGCTACTTCGGTATGTAGTCAACGATGTACTGCACAAAATGCCGACTCTGAATTCAAGATGTCGTATAATAGTAGTGTATCTCCGAGACGTACAGCGGTAAGGGGGGGGTGGAAAGCTGGAGGTACTATTTGTACATGACTGGTGCTACGATAGGGGGGGTATCCAAATTTTCACTACCGACTTTTGGCACTCGGACGAGTGGCTCCGAATATAACTGAAAATCGGACCTAAGCATAGTTTGTTCGCGTTACGTAACAAAACCTCCGATGGCGGTGCATATAGAACAAAAAAAAAAAAAAACGAGTACAACGCAGTATAGCAGTCACTCGGCCGAGTGGCTCTGTGCAGGTTGAAAAACAAGCACCTATACATGACCCCCCTACCGTAGCACCAGTCACATACGTAACTTATTCGTGTGGAGTGTGGGATTTTAGGGGCGGGTGAAGAAGGTATGTTTTGTTGTGTGCAAATACGGGGGGGGGGGGGTAGCACGGAAAACGAACTGCGTCTTTTGGCGGTTTTGCATGGGGCACACGCAGGGTGCGGCGGCATGAAAATGGCGTTCGGCGGTGTGTTTTGATGTGCCGATCGACAAGATCACAACAGCAGTAGTTTGGCGTTTGATCTTTTTGATGGGCCCATCGAACAATCGGAGATTTTCAGTATGAATACGAGTAGTAAAATGCTGCAGGCAGTGTTGGATAGCGCATCGAAACTTTTGACATGTCAAAAGGTGTCGAAGTTTTCGATAGACGGTGTCGAACGCCTTTTACCCTCCATGCCCTACCATTCCCGTGTGTTTAATGCTGAAGACACTGAGCGAAAGGCTTATACGTATCTAATATCAGATATCGAAATCGTATCGATTGCGGTAGTTCATTTTGTTGGCCTTTTCGTATCGAACTCGATTCCGATATCGATATCCCACACTAATTTCCACGCTTGGGGTGGAACCATCGATTCCCGCGTGATGATCTAGATATGTCAGGGCAGATGTATTCCTGATCTGTATGATCTGTAGGATCTGTATGATCTGTATGATATGTATGATCTGTATGATATGTATGATCTAGCTCATTTTGCCGGGTGGAAGCCGTAAAATCTGCATGATCTACAGTAGGACGTGTTTCCTGGGCTGGACCTGTACCGTACAGATCCTGCGCAATATATCATAACGGCAGGTCAGTATCTAGATGATCTATCTGTAGATGATCTGTAGATGATATGCCCCGTGTGTGAAGATGTATTTCCCTTGCACCCGAAATTAGGTAAGGTGCCTTGTATGATACCTGGTATTTCGTATTATACCAGGTATTTAAGTTGGCGTTGTGTTTCGTTTGGGGTTTGGTTTGGTTCTGCTCTGTTATTTTATACCTGGTGATCGGTTGTGTTGCGTTCTGTTGTTTTGTTGAAAGAAAATGTTGCAATCGATTGCACTGCCTGTAATCGGTTCCGTTCCGTTCGGTTCCGTTTTGTTCGGTTGTATCCTCGCTGGTAGCCGGCCGCATTGCAGAAGTATTACTCCCATACTATTAAGATGTGTGTTTTCCCATCCTTGGATAGGTTGGGTTCAAGGTTCAAGCGTTGGCTGCAGTACGAGCCAAAAATCCGTCTCCGGGTTCCACTATTAATATAACACTACACTACAGCACTAAATACGGGGTACCATGAGTAACTAGAACAAAATACTGTTACTAATAGTAAAAATAGGTAAATATACAGTTTTTTGTGTGCACCGTACTCGTAGGGGTTCTATTTACTATGGTCCCCCGTGATGGATATAGTGATTGCTTACGTACGTACATTACTTCCTTCCGCCACAGGGTCATGGTTTGCAACGTGCAAGCATAAAAAAACAACCTCTCAAATGTCCAATGTCCGTCCAGCGGTATCATATTCGTCTTTCGGGGGAACATAGTAATCAGGACCAAATATGCTTCGCAAAAATCCTGGAATGTACAAGGGGCTTCGCCGGCGGCCTGGACGGCCGCCGGTCGCAGCCTTGCGTGATGCCGGAACGTTAGCAGCATTGTAGCGAAGGACGGGGCGGGGGTCAGACGTAATGCCAAGAGTTATACACGTTGTTAGTTAGCAGCAACGTTGTGTCGAAGGATGGAAATCAGACGTACTGCCAAGAGTTGAGAGCGCTCTGCACACTGCCCACGGAGAGTGGCAACCGTACTCGTAATACATGTGATACTGCTGCTGCTGTACTCATATACGTGTGTGCTCGTATGTATCTTGGTCACAAGCCTGACACATGCGCGTTGTATGCTGTACACGGTGTGGGCCTACACACCTACTACGACAGCAACAACTGATACATGCGTGTATCTTTGATAGTGGTCATACATATCCAACCCACATACTTGTGATGCTCACTGCTCGTGGTAGGTACTGTTATAGTACAGCAGAAGTAGTACTTATACATACACGTTTTCGATATATACCCGATGCACGTGTACATCTACGCGCCTCCTATACGTCGGAGAACAAAAAACAAAAACGGTAAAAAACGACAAAAAAAACGTGTTTCCCCATCCCCGTGTGCCAATGCCATTTTTTTACGTTGAAACCCTCAACAGCTTGCAGCGCGTAGTCCGCTAAAAAGGTGCGACCACAGATTACAGCTGCTGCTGTACAAATCATAGGAGCTCCGCAACAACATTGACAGTGCATGAGCTGCTAGTCTCTTATCACACGTGCTACTTGCTGTAGACTACATACATACGTACACGTATGCGTACAGCAGCAGGAGCTCTCTCGCGGCGAAAAAAATATTGATGGCAGTTCTCGACAAAGCCTGGGTAGCATGTATGTGTTCTCGGGGCGTCTCAGATCTGAGCACATGGCCTCCCGCGCAGGCCTCCACCATGTTGACGGCGGCCGGGAAGCCGACCCCCCCCACGGGTCGGAGGTCAGAGAACACGTACGTGAAAAAAACACGCGAAGATATAGGCGTTGTCGGTGGGCAATGTGCCCAAACGCTCACAGGGCACGATTTTTCGTAGATCTCGTCGTAGATCTCGACGTCGAGGCCTCGCGCGCGCGCTACGGCGCCGAGCGGGCGGATCAGCTAAGCCGGCGGTTGCAGGCGAGGCGGGGGCACGCCTCAGCGAAGAAACCGCGCGGAAAGGCGATCAGAGGCTGGAGAGATCCGCAGACCTAAGGATGTGCATATGTGATAAGCGAACTAAGATATACCTGGTATATATTTATAAGTTTTAGCGTGCTTGGTGGGTCCTGATTACTAGGGTCCCCCGTATTATAGTAGTATAATTTTCCTTTTAGCGTATATTATAGCCGCCGAAAATACCCTTTTTGACACGAAATTACCCCATCATATATTATTTCCAGGCAAGCCCATGCTTCTAACCACCGGCGAGAAAGAGCGAATCTTCATGGACGCCATCCAGAGCTTCTACTACAACCAGCGCCAGATGCTGGACGACGACGATTTCGACAAGCTCAAGGAGGATCTTTCGTGGGAGGGGAGTCAGGTGAGAGTAGAGGAGCCAATCATACAGCCATGCAGTTTTGATAGTACAGTATGCGAAGTATATATGCCTCCAAAGGCTTTACAACGTGGCTATTGTGCGGTACCGGTCCGCTCATAAGAAAGTACGTAACTCACAGGAAAGTCGGCCTGAAGAAAAAAATGGGAAAAAAAATAAGAGGAGTTTTCAAAGGCTAGTCGGCGCCTACGCTTTAAGAAAGTTTACCCCTCCTCTGTAGGTGGCCTGGGTCCAAGGCTCCATTGATTGTACACTATTAATATGACGAAGGGCCATAGTAAATAGGGGACCAAATCGTGGTAAATATAAGTGGTTTTGTGTGTACCGTCGTGGTAAATATAAGTGGTTTTGTGTGTACCGTCGTGGTAAATATAAGTGGTTTTGTGTGTACCGTAGTGGTAAATATAAGTGGTTTTGTGTGTACCGTCGTGGTAAATATAAGTGGTTTTGTGTGTACCGTAGGTCATATTTACCATGGTCCCCCGAGGGTGGTCGAAAAAATATTTTTCGACATCTCACAGAATTTTTTGTTCGTTAGGGGGGGGGGGTGTACTCATGTTGTGCACGGCCGTAGTCATATGACCATAGACCCTCGCATCCCTACAATGCCGGGACGGGGGGGGGGTTACTAAAACCAAGTGAAAAAAAATGAAAATAAGGATCATTTTTTTCTTCCATTTTCTTATTTCATCATGTGATCACAACGGTTGCAACGGTTTTCTATTCCGACCTCTGGGGTTGTGGTGTGTCGTTTTCTCTTTTTTCCGGGCGCCCCTGGGTCCCCCGCAAATACTTTTAATAGGGAAATATTTCTTCTCGGGGGCCAAAATATGAAGGCGCGGAATAAGAAAGGGTGCTTTCGCGCGCGCCCATAATAATACTATCAGCCCGAGCTCAATTTCAGGCTTATTGTGGAGAGGGCCGGCGCTTGCTTGAATTTTCAGCGGAATAATCCTACCGTGCTGTCTCCAACTACTGTGTTTCTAGAAAAAAGGGGGGGGGGGGGGGGGGGAGAACTCCAGCCGTGATGACTATTTTTATAGAATTGTTACAGCACGGCAAAATGCGACGGGATTAACTTACTGCTGTGCCCCCTCCAAACGATTGAAAATCTGCCCGCGAATTGCGGCGGAATAGTCCTACCGTACCCGCTCCAAACAGTGTTCTTGGCACTCCGTCGCCCAATTCGGCGGAATACGTAAGTCCTACCGTACTCTCTCCAAACGTTTGACGCCAAATGCAGCGGAATAATCGAGGTCGGAAAGGCACTTTCTTTTGAAGGGAGGGAAGTTAGACTCGACGAGGCTGTTCGTAGTCCGTCTGTCCACGTCCTCTGTTTATAGTGGGTGTGTTAGATTTTCCTAGCCGTTAAAACAAATCGTCGGGCGGTCTGTTCAGGACCTCCCCCGCCCTCCGCTCCCACGCTCTCCGCTCGTCCCCCGCACCCCGTTCCCTTATCCCAAACGGAAAGGGTGGGGGGGGGGGGGGGGGTTGTTATACGTTGTGCCGAACGCCTTATTTGGGAAACCTTGTCGCCAATTTGAATGGGCCCATGTGTACAAAGTCAACCATGGGTTACCACCACTGCTGTAGTAGTTTGCTTTGTCTCGTACATAAGTACAACTCGATCATGTTATACCATAGCATCGAATAAGTGCGTGAGATACACTGGCTGAAAGTTGGCAATTGTTGCGAAAATCATTTTCAGTCGGCTGGCTGATGAACGGATGTCGTTGTGTCAGCCTCCGTCATGCGTTTCTATTTTTCTCTTGGTGGGTCTGCTGTCACCTCCTGCCTGCTGACCGTGCGCGCCTCCCACAGCACATAATAAAAACGAAAGGAGCAAAAAAGAAACCAAAAGTGAAAGCAAGAAAATGAAGCAACAACAAGCATACGCGCTCATGGCGCAGTCGGAGTCCCGAGGAGACGAGGTTGCTGTTTGCTGGTGAACACGAGCGGTCCTGTTAAACTTCATTATGGTATTTTTTTAGTACGGTGGCTTAAACAAATTGCAATTAAGGTACCTGATCTTGGTGCAAATTATTTTTTTTGTTGCGAAAGAGGAGACGATATTGCAAGCAGCACGACACGGCGCAACACACCACCCCGAGTATCGTCCGGCATGGCTCCTTGCGTCGCAACCTTTTCCCCCGGTACCCTCTTTCACTCAGTCTTCACCCCTCTCCCTCCCCCCCCCCCCCCCCCTTGCGCGATTTTCTTGTGCTTGTGCGCGGCCCAGATTGTGTTGATGAACCGTGACGAGCAGCTGTTCATGAGCGCCATGGCGGCGTACTCAAGGGGGGAGAAAATTATCGAGTGAGTACGTAGGCACACCAGAGGCGTTTTCCGATAGGGGTCCCCCCCAGTGACAATTTATTTTGTGTCAAATTATTTGTGTCACTGAGACTGGTGGGGCTTCTCCACTCAGAAACTACCCAAGGAGGCATGCCTTATTTCAATATTTTTCGCTACACACCTTGCTGCTGTATGTACAGTAGGCCGTGGGGTTACTTATCGGGTTCTACGTGTACATTTTTTGTTATTGTTTCTCGTATTTGTGTCACTGAGACTGATGGGGCTTCTCCACTCAAGAACTACCCAAGGAGGCATGCCTTATTTCAATATTTTTCGCTACACACCTTGCTGCTGTATGCACAGTAGGTCGTGGGGTTACTTATCGGGTTCTACGTGTACATTTTTTGTTATTGTTTCTCGTATTTCGTTCTGGTTTGTTTTGGTATATGCGCGTTTTCGTTCTGTTTTGTTTTTGGGGGCGGACCTATTCCTCTTGATTCCGTTGATCGACAAGCCCCCCCCTCACCCCCCCCCCCCCCCACACACACACGCCTTTATACGTGCCTTTCGCGTATTATTTCGATGTCACTAACCCACCTCTTGTAGTAGGGTACAGCTCACCCTGCATGAAACTCGTGGTACACCTACGGCGCTTCGCGCTTTGTGCAAGCGATGTCTGCCTGGTCGGTGAAAACCCGACGTGCTCCGTCCTGGCATTGTAGGCATACGAGGGTCTATGGTCGTACGACTACGGCCATGCATGACATGCGGCTAATGAGTACACAACCCCCTCCCCCGCCCGCTTAACGCCCCCATGTTTGTTGTCCCCTCGTGCTTTCGGTGCTAACCTGGTATTTGTTAATAGCGACGCCGAGTTTGACCGGCTGAAGTCGTCGCTTCGCGAGGCCGGCAGCGTGGTGGCAGTGAGCACGGAGCCGAAGTGCTACATCGACACGGGTATCTGCACCGTTACTTTCCAGGTAACATCATTACTTGTTACAGTAGGTATCATCAGTGTTACTTTCCAGGTAACAACATTATTACCTTTCAGGTAACAACGCCAACAACAGCAGTAAACAAATACACGAGAGGGCGCCAAATAACATTATGACTTGTCAGGTATCATCAGTGATACTTTCCAGGTAACAACATTATTACTTTTCAGGTAACAACACCAATAACAGCAGTAAGCAAAGACGCGACAGGGCGCCAAATAAAAGGGGGGGGAGAGAAAAAAGAAAAACACGGACAACAGTAGTACGTAGCACTCTACGAAGTATCCCGTTTGAACCTGTTTTGTTTTGTTTGTCTCCTCATTTGTTTCTTTTTTTGTCCTGGACGGCCGAAAATCGACTCTATCCCCTTCAGAATTGCACGATCGTTTTTGGGGACAGATATCTGATGAGTTACTGCTGGATATTTATTGCGGTAGTAAAAAGGGGAGGTTACTATAAACAATAAAAATAACATAACAACCTTTTTGGGGCTTAAGAAGGAAAAATTACCGGGAAATATATGTTACGCCGATTGCAGCCCGGGCTGGTATGTGTCCGAACTACAGTAGTACAATATACGCGGGGTATACCACTCCGAACGGGTTTATAGTGCTTTTTTAGGCATTTAATATGAATACCTAACGGTCCTTACGTATCCGTCCACGGGGGTAAGGAGCTGTAAGCATCGTTGGCACATTAATAATTCATCTAAATGCTCCTTATATTTCGGGTCGGAGCTGTAAGGCACAAGCGCATCATGATGGTGGTGATGCTTGTTTTTGCTGCTGCACGCTCTTCCTTTATACACGGTTGGAAAGAAAGACCACAGACACTTTACTTATCGTTTTTTGTACCGTAGGGCAACACAGTGTAGCCGTCCCTCTATAGTGCCTGTAGTGGTCCCTTTCTAGTGCCTGTGATGGTCCCTCTATAGTGCCTGTGAAATCGCTTGGCAAATATGGCATTTGTTTACCAGTGTGGCAGTGTGCGGAGTAATTAGTGCCGGTTGCCGCTTTTATGGTGCCGGTATTAATGGCTGGCTCAACCGGCACTTATAGGGGGACCATCACTATATACTACCGAGGGGACATGGAGTGAGTTGACACACGACACGCAGTGAGACGTGGAAGTGTGGAGGGCGTAAGCTTTATTTTTACCCATCCGCCGGAGGATAAAAATAAATAAACTGTATTATCAAGCCACAAAAAGGTGTGTACGGTAGGGTATACGGAGTCTTCGCGACTCGTGGGGTCGATGTGTGGACCGCTCACGCGGCGCCGAGGCAGCGATGGTGGTGGTGGTGGTGATGGTGGTTGAAATGGCCGTAGTGGTGGGGGGGGGGGGGTTGTAGTGCCGAAGGTTGTTGAGCAAGCTCCAGATTTGCTCTCGAGAGCAAGCAACCTGACAACGATGCTGGTGCTTTCATCGCCCGTGCTACGTACACGGGGGTGTCTGACCTCGTGTGCGTTTCGTCCATTATTCTGACCTCGTGAGCGTTTCGCGTGTGCTCTCTTTCTCTCTGTGTGTGTGGTGTGGTCGTGGTCGCAGGAGGACCTCTTCCGACGTTTCACGACCTACTTGCCAGCGAACTTCATCTTCGGGCTGGCGTTCCTGGGGCTGTCGTGGCAGGTGGTGGAGCCGATCCGATACCTCAACCCGCTCGCGACCCTGCTGCTCCTGACGGGCCCGACCATCATCGCCAGCAAGAAGTTCACGGACATTTGCTTGTACCAGGTAGTGGAATGCTAATGGAATGGACCTTATGAGTGGTACAGCAGTATATATACTCGTAGTGATATGCTGGCTTTTGCTCGTACCGCGGGTAAAATGGGCCGTATGCACAGCAGTATACTGTTTATTGGGTTTTGCTTTTTTTCCCCATACCATTTATTATCTTCGCCCTGCCTTTCTCTCTCCTTCCTAGTGGTAACTCAGATCCGGGGTCACAAAGTAGGCTCTTCCCCCTCCTCCCCCACTGCGGTTCTTGCCTTGCGTTTTTATCGCGAGAAGACTCCAGCAGCCCTTTCTTCCCTCGTCGACTTGCAACGAATTGCGCCTACCCGCGCTACTATTAATAGGCGCTCTCAGCAGTTGATTCCGTTTTTTTATTTAGTTTTGCGAGAATAAACTCAAAAATCCGACCCACTCGAGGTTCGATTCCCAGAAACAACTCTTAGTAGCATTCGAGGGTACCACGATATATTAATAGACCATCGGGGCGACCGACTATGTGAACGGACCTTATGAATAGTACAGCAATATACTGGTATGCTGGCTTTTGCTTGTACCGCGAGTAAAATGGGCCACATATACAGCAGTATTAAACTGGTTGCTGGGTTTTGCTTGTACCGTGTAAATATGGACCGTCCAGCAGTATATACTGGTCGTATGCTGGTTCGTGAATTTCGACGATGTTTTGCTTGTGTATATCATACCCGGTACCAAATACTGGATCAAATCGTTGTACTACCGTAAGTGCTCCATGTGTTTTCGTGCGTGAAGCTCGCCCGACGTTTTCTTTCGTCATACCAGGTATTGCAGGATTCCCAGACGCCTCCACGCTCCGAAAAAGGCCAAAAGGAAAAAGCTATCGGAATGTTGGGATATTCTGTACCAGCAGATACGAATCGAGAAGAACAAAAAAACAAAAACAAGTTTTTTTTTACTTGGTTATAGTACACCCTCCCCCCGCTGTCTTGAGCTCTCGAAAAGGGGAGCGTGGCGTTCGTTCGTTTTTTATGTGTTTTGTCCTCCCTTGTAATGTATACAAGTATACGTGGTACCGTATAATACTATTATCACCGGGGGTGATAACATAGCACCCCCCCCCCCCCCCCGTATGTTCCGTCTCGAAAGGGATGCGTGGTCAATGGTCAAATGACTAAGGCAAGCAACAAATGAGTACGCCCCCCCCCCCCGTCTGTCCGACGAATTTCACCGCTGAATTTTCTCGCCTACGGAGACAGTGCAAACGTCCGAGCGACGACGCCAATGGAGAGTTAGTTCTCCACAACCGACTTTTTCGCGAGGGGGGTGTGATACCTGGTGTGTTGTACGGTATATATACAGCAGTATGCGCCCGTTTGGGGGAGTTTCTCGTGTGCGTTGTCGTGCTGTGTTTAACGGGTACATACATACCTCCTTCCTTTGTTTCGCTGTTGTTGTTGTTGTTGTTTTTTCCTGCAGGACAACGGAACGGTTGCTTCAGGCCCTTGCCCTTCGTGCGGCGCCCCTAACCGCGTGTTCTTCGGCAGCATGCTGGGAGTCGAGGGAAACATGTGAGACGCGCAGACAAGGAAAGGTCGGGTGGGGGACGGGGTGGAGGGTGTACTTTATGTTCATGCATGGCCGTAGTCGTATGACCATAGACCCTCGCATCCCTACAATGCCGCGACGGAGCATGTCGGGTTTTCACCGACCAGGCAGACGTTGCTAGCACCAAACGCGAAGCGCCGTGAGGTGTTGGGCGAGTCGCATGGAGGGTGAGCTGCATCCTGGTAAGAACCGCCTGTGAGGCGGACTTGCGTATGGACGGCAGCCTCCAATGAAATGATTTAATTTCTGGTGTTGCCCCTTCAGGAGACAGCAATGGGCATTACTATGGAGCTGCCTCGTGGGTGTCTTACCACATACACACTACGTGTTTTGTTATTGTCACTGGTTTTTGTTTTTTTTTCTGATGTTTTGTTCCGCATTCTCCCCGTTCTTCCGTCATTTTTTTTTTTTTGTCGTCGCCGTTTCAGAGACGAAGCCGACTTCAACTGCGTCGCGTGCAAAGAGGTCATCAAGATCCGCCGTGAGGACCTGCGCGCTCGCACCCTCCCCAAGCTCTAAACCCCCGCTCACACTATTACTAGCGGGTTTCCAAATCCCCCCACCGCGGCGTTTTTCCTTAGGGCGAGGCACCGCGCCTGGACGCAGAGACCCTCTGTTTTCCCCGCTGGGTGCGATTTCGGCAGCAGTGACCAGAATTAGGATACGCAGGGAGGGGGGTACGCGCGTGCCGTGGGGCGGGGCTAGGGGGGGAGGGAAGGGGTTGTACATCTAAGTTGAAATAGACCACTGCAAGTACGTCAGTGGGTAATTGGCGTTAGGCGAGCGCGGAAGGGGGGGGGGGGCGGGGGGGGGGGGGCTTGGGGCTAGGGGGGGGAGGGAAGGGGTTGTACATCTAAGTTGAAATAGACCACTGCAAGTACGTCAGTGGGTAATTGGCGTTAGGCGAGCGCGGAAGGGGGGGGGGGCAGGGGGGGCGGGGCGGAGGGGGGTTGTGAGTTGAATTTCCTCGGATATACGCGCTCTTGTTTTGTTGTTTCAGTGTTTTCTCGCCTTGTGTTGCCTTTTTTTCTTTCTCTTTTTTTCTGTGTGTCCCAGCGAGAGGCGAGGGCATGGAAGATATACCGCCCGCCGGGTATTTTTTGTTGTGTTTTTTTTTTCCGTTTTGTATTGCGGGGTCGGTCCGTTTTCCCTGGGGTGGCAAACATTCCCTTTCTCGTTTCCGGCAACTCTTACTGTTTCTTCTGGCAACTCTTTTTTTTTTTTGTTCGGCATATCTGCCTTGCGACAAGCGCAATGATTGTATTGAGGTCCCTTGAGGCTAGGAACTTGCCGCCGAAGGTTCCCAAGGGTCCGAACGTTCAGAGCATTTGAGGGTCTTTTCGACCGTGTTTTGAAGGGATTCCAAAGGTTCTGAAGATTCTGAAGGTTCTGAAGGTTCCTGGTGTTCCGGGTGTTCCGCATATTCCAAAGGTTCTGAAGGTTCTGGAAATTTCGAAGGTGCCGAAAGTTCCGAAATCTCCGATGGTTCCGAAGGTTCCGAAAGTTCCCGAGGTCTCGCAGGTTCCGAAGGTTCCGAAGGTTCCGAAGGTTCCGAGAGTTCTGAAGGTTCCGAAGGTTCCGAAGATTCTAAAAAAAAACAAAGACAAGGGGTAGTCGAGGACAAGCACGAAGAAGCTCATGGAAACAAGCGAAAAGCACAAAGGAAAACCCCGTGCTTGAGCGTAAAAAGCGGCGCGCACTCAAGCTATGGCCGCGGAAAAAAAAGTAAAACGTGTGACGACACGACGCAGTAAGGCACCGCGGACCGCCGGCAGATGTGGCACGCGGTGACGCCCGAACGGTGCAGCACACACCATACCAGTAGTAGCTATAGACAAGACGTAGACAGAGACGTACGTAGAGATTTGAGGTGCAACTAAACCGGAAAGGCAAGGGGCGGGAGTGGACGCGACACGGCTGGAGGGGGGAGGGCGGGACGGGAGGGGACGGTGACCGGGGTTACCTGCCGATGTTTTCTCGACCTGGGCAGAGTAGGTTTTTGTTTAGGGCCATGGGCCGCTCTCAACCAACGTCACGAAAAAAAAAAAGAGAGAAACATGGACTAAGGGCGACTCAAGAAATGAAACGCCGACTTTTTTTTGTGTCTTGTCCCCTGATTGAAGGGAAAGGTGACGATAACGACGATGACGCCGCTCTTTGGCCCGAGCGTCCTCCAACCCTCGCCCACGCACCCACCCACCCANCCACCCGCCCTGCCTGCTTTTGCCTTGGCCACGACAATCACTACTACTGTGGCGGGCGATTACAAATTGTTTGTTCTGCTTTCCCCTTTTCCCCCCACGCACGCCCACTCTCCTCACCCTCGATGCGACTCGCCCAATACCTCACGGCGCTTCGCGCTTGGTGCAAGCAATGCCTGCCTGGTTGGTGAAAACCCAACGTGCTCCGTCCCTGCATTGTAGGGATGCGAGGGTCTATGGTCATATGACTATGGCCGTGCACGATATGAGTACACCCCCCCCCACGCACCCACCACTGCTGCTGCTGTAACCATCCCGCTCCCCGCGGTGCGCCCTGTGTGCAGGAGGGCCCGGCACATAACTTTGTGCAGGACGTGTGTGGTCAATTTCAACTTTACACCCCGGCCGAGACCAACCCGACCCCTGACCTAACGCTAACCCCTGCCCTTTGAGGGGCTCGAGGTCGGCAGGGGCAGTCACGCGACTCCGCATTGTATTTTGGAGGCGTTTTCCCAAAATACCAAAAAAAAAACTCCGGGCGGCCGAAAGGTCAGCCTCGACCAATAAGACCCGCATCCTGCACAAAAGTTTGTGCCGGACCCTCCTGCACATCTAAAGGGCGAGTCGCTCCCCGCGCACCAACAGAAAGTGTAAGGAAGCGTGTTTCTCATTATTTTTCTTAAAAGCTTAGTTAAGTTATGCCATGAAAACTCCGAGAATGTCATGAAATGGTTTTACCTCTCTGAGCTACACGACGTCGAGGATTTCGTCGAAACTCATATTTGCAGAGGGCGTGTGATACTTCGAACGCGCGTGGTACAGGGTGGGTACGGCCTTATGAGGAGTGTTGATAGCATGCTATGGTGAATAAATGTCAAAATCGCCAAAAACAAAATGGTAGTCATGCCTGGGCGAAACTTGGACTGAAACCACGGAGGAATCAGACAATAAAAGCATACGTCAAAGATAGCACAGCTGTCCTTAGAAATTCGCGCAGCACAGCACAGCACAGCATTTAGAACTGTTGGCAACTTGCTGTGCGCTGGTGGAGCCGAGTCGGCCGGTGTGTCTCGAACGGGTCCCCAGATTTGTTTCGCCGTGTAAACTAAAAACCAGCATAAAAATCACACCAAACGACGAAAGAGCCCATCTCTCTCAAAATTTGAAAACGACGCATGCTACGATAGAGATGCACCATGTTTTTTTCTGAGCTCCTCACTTAAGGAGCGTCATACTTCACCGAAAAAAAGATTTTGGAGGAAAATAAAAGTGCTGCCGGATGAGAAATCTCATGACCGAAGTATAGTCTGAAACATATTTCGTCACAAAAATGAAAGTCCGACGAATTTGGGTTAATGAGCCCGATCGTTCAGAAAACTATTCAGCCAAAAAGCGCTACCTCTACCGTAGCACGCGTCAACCGTGTTCTATCGTTTCGGGCTACCGGGTATACACCAGGTGATGATTGTCGGAAGTTGTGAACCTGCGTTTCCCTTGAGGGGAAAGCTAGAGGTCGCCCGCTCCGACCCGAAAACAACGTAGGAAGCAATGTCGGAGGTGTGTGGGGGGGGGGCGGCACTGCTGTAACATCCACTCCCGTAAACCCCACAAACACCACCAAGGCTAAGCGTCACAGTTCCAGGTCTATCTTCGAACGCAAACAATTGCGGATGTCCCCGGGGACAAATGCTCCGCGGCTCAAATGTGCCTTTGGGCACGCCTTTTTTGAAGCTACCGTATATTCTTCCCCAAGTATATCGTTAGCTCCGGAGGTCCAACGCTGAATCGCGGGCGCCAGCTCAAGCTACAGTCTAGCCTCTAGCCCAGCATCTATAACCTAACAGGTAGCTTTTACACAAGCGTGTAGCCTAGCCAATAGCCTAGCCCAGCATAAACTATAGCGGCAGCCAATACCCTAATAGACAGCCTGGCCAATAGTCTAGCCGACAGCCTACCCAACAGCCAAGCCAACAGCCTAGATTAGTCTATAGGCTAGACTATAGCCCGGGCTGGCATACAACCTCGCGTATAATAACCTAGAGATAAGAGTTAAGACTAGGCCGTAGCCTAGCCGAGCATAGCCTCGCCCCGCCACTCCTACCGGTATCCTGCTGTATCACAGACGCACACAAGCCTATTGTATAGACCCCGCGCGCTCTACCCCGCCCCGCCCCACCCCTCTCCTCCTTTTCCACCAGTAAATCTCAAGCAAAAGCGTGCCACAAGGGCAACGCCCTGGTATTTCTACCGACCAATTTTCCAGTCCGCGCCTGGCAACAAAAAACAAAACTCTTGCCTTGCTCCACACCCGGCTTCTTCTTTCTTATGTGAGGCAGGTCGTGCCCCCCACACTATCAATTAAGTTCAGCAATGAAAAAAAATGCTTTATTTTACGTTTCAAAAGGTCGACCCAAAAATACCTTTTTTCGGACCCCTTTTACGGTATGTAAGGGATATAAGGGACATACCCCTTATAAGGCGAACCCCTTGTAAGGCGAACCCCTTATAAGGCGAACCCCTTTTAAGGCGAATCCCTTCAAGAGATAGCGACCAAACTAATTACGGAACTTTGGTGTGAGCGCCCAGCAATAGTACGGGCAGGATCACGTTACCCCCCGCATTCACGAATGCGGGCCATCCATGACATGCGGCTAACTTATCCACGACTGCCTCCTTGCATGGTGACTCGGACACCAACCATTGTATAACATCGTCCCCCAACCCTGCAGGAGGCGGCTGCTGTAAATCGTCACATTGTTTTTGTTCGTCACTTTTTTCATCGTCAATGCTTTTTTCCCCTTCTCAAGTCCCAACAGGGATAAATGGCGTCGCGTAATGCACTCAATACCAAGTGCTGTTTAAGCACACCACGGGCCGGACAGGGCGATCGATCGCCCGTTTTTTTATTGAGTAATAATAAAAGCGGTTTTGGCGTTTTATTGCCGTTGCCACAAGAAGCCGGTGGACGTTTGCAGGTCTCCGTTGGGGTCCAGGACAGTGCTGAAAGGACAGAGAAAGGTAAGGAGGGGGG
>MEHQ01002031.1:72038-117511 GCA_008828725.1 Saccharina japonica | reverse complement strand
CCCCCCCCCCCCCCCCCCCGCCGCGCGCGCGTGCTACGTAGGTACTTCAGCTGAAACGTATGTTCCGAACGACACCGCCCGACACAACAGCGCGGCCAGTGCTGCAACTGCGCCGCTTCCTTCCTTTCGCGCAGACGCATGCTACTACTACGGTATCATACAGAGGTGCACCATGCTTTTTTTACGAGGGCGGTCGCTCGAGGAGCTCTCTATACTATTGATAATAGTAAGTCAAACCCTGATTTTGGAGGAAAACGAAAAAAAAAAGTGCCGCTCGATGAACAATCAATCCCATGGCCCAACTTAGTACAACGAAAAACATACTGCAACACAAGAATTGTTAGATTCCGACGGAATTGGGTTAAGGAGCCTTTACTAATACTAGATCATTCAGAAATAATTTCAGCCAAAAAAAGGTATACCTCCTCTATTATCATGGCACGCGTCCGCACACGAAAACAAAAGCGCACACAAACTATTTACGGGGGAGCATGTTATTAGTAATCCTAACCAAGTTTGGTGTGTGAACATGTATGGGGGACACAAGGTTTTCGTGTCCATCGTGGGTTCTGATTACTATGACAATAGCCCACCCGGAATACAAAACTCGAAACAAAACTTGTATAACAACAATGAAGAAAAACAAAGACGTACATATTTGCTGAGACGCGTCCTAAACGATAAGGTTGCTACGAAGCCTTTTTTGGCCAAAACAAAACAGTTCATGACTGCAATGCCGGGACGGAGTACGGTTGGGTTTTCACCGGCCAAGCAGCCATTGCTCTAACCCAGCGCGAAGCGATTCGTGAGGTTATCGGGCGGGTCGCATGAAGGGCGAGGCGCGTCCCCCGCTAAGAACCGCTTGTGAGGCGGATTTTTTTACTTATGGATATATAAATTGACCACAGCGTCAAAAATGGACTGCATAGGGGGGTGGGGGGGGGGGGTAATTTCAACATGCCAGACCCACCTTGGCTTGGCTATCCAACCCAGGCAAAATCTCCACTCCCCTGCAGACCGACAGCTGCGGGTACAGAAGCCCCGCGGCCACGCAAGCCTTCCCCGTGCCGGAGCCCATGTCCAAAAAAACGTCCCCATCGTCTAGGTCGGCCAACCGGAGCATCTTAGCCAGGTACCTGGTTAAGGAGGGGGGGGTAGGGGGAGGCGTACTCATTTGCTGCTTGCCTTAAATCATTTGACCATCGACCACGCATCCCTTTCGAGACGGGGCACCGTTCCTACTCCTGATAGAGACACCTCCAACGTTTGGGCGCTCATTACGTTGTTTCCATATATTACGAAGAGATTTTTAGCTAATCCTATCCCCCATCATTTGTTGCTTGCCTTAGCAGTCATTTGACCATTGACCACGCATCCCTTTCGAGACGAAGCACCGTTCCTACTCCTAATAGAGACACCTCCAACATGTGGGCGCTCATTACGTCGTCTCCATATATTACAAAGAAAGTTTGCTATATTAAGTCAGTGGTGGTGGTGGTGGTGGTGCCGGTGGCGGTGGTTGAAGGGGGTGTACTTCACTTTCATGCATGGCCGTAGTCGTATGACCATAGCCCTTTGCATCCCTACAATGCCGGGACGGAGTATGTCGGGCTTCCACCGACCAGGAAGACACCAAGCGCGAAGCGCCGTGAGGTGTTGGGCGAGTCGCATGAAGGGTGAGCTGCATCCTACTAGGAACCGCCTGTGAGGCGGACTTGCAAATGGACCACAGCCTCCAATAAATGTATTTAATTTATGGTGTGGCCACTTCCAGAGGGGGGGGGTAGTGGCGGTGGTGTTGGTGATGATGATGCGGGGGGGGGCACTGATCCATCCCCGAAAATAGGGTGCACTCCTAAAGTAGATATTTTAATCTTGCACCACGACAAGAAGCGGGTATAGATCAGATGACGATAAGGAAGGAAAACAGTGGAGTGGGTCTCTCTATACGAGTATAGGTCTTGCTTCACCTCCAAGTATCACCCCCCCCAACCCCCCCACCTCCCGCCGCCAAGCGCCTCTCGTCACCTCCGTCTATCTCTTGCCCCCCTCGACCAGCTATCGTGCGCGCTGGGTAGGTTGATTGTTGGCGAATGATGTTGATTCTTTAATTTATGGTTGTTTGTTGTTGAATATTGATTGTCGCTTTTGATTGCTGATTGATGCTTGTTGATTACTCTATTGTTGAGCGTTGATGGCTGAATGTTGATTTTTTATTATGGATGTTGATTTTGGATGTTGATTTCGAATGTTGATCTTGAATGCTGATCTTGAATGTTGATTTTGAATGTTGATTTTGAATGTTGATTGTACTTACGGAAGGTCGAACTCGGCGTAGGACAACGTCTTTCCTCGGACCTCTCTCGGGTCCTTCCCCCTCTGGTACTGCTCGCGGGCTTTCATCGCCCCCTCCCTTCGCTTCACCTATATAGCGACACAAAACAAGCACAAACGTGTGAGAAAGAGATCGCCTCGTCGTATTGAACTCCTTCGTAACTACGATCCCCGTTTGTATGGACGAACCACTTGAAATGAGTCCAACGTATGTTTCGCAGTAGTATACTATTTAGAAGGGGTAATGCTGGGATTTGTTTTTCGTTTTGGACTATTTAGAGCGTCGGGTTAGTATTTACTGCAGCCACGGGATAGGCTAGGGCGGTCGGTTGATGACGCGAGAACAACGACGACAACGAATAGTACTATATAACAGCGGCCATGTATGACAACGGCTATGTATTGCAACGGTTATGTATGACAACGGCTATGTGCTACTCGTACAACGGTAATGTATGACAACGGTTACGTATGACAATGGCTACGTATGACAACAGCTACTCGTACGGGAATGACTTGGCAACGGCTTTGACAACGACTATGGTCACGGCTAGGTAACGGCTATGACAAAGGCTATGACAACGGCTACAACAACGCCAAAGACAACGATGACTATGACAACGACAACAACAGAAGCAGCCGCAACAGCGACGAAACCCGCAACACAACAATAATAACACAGCTTTTAATCACTCAAGAGACCGATTGAGTGACTGGCTGGTTGCTTGATTGGGTGTTTCATTGATGTTTATCTGATAAGTCGATTGACTGTTTGGCGGCCATAACACGTATCCAAACGATCTGCTGACAGAGATTAACCGGACAGATATCGATAAGATTCAACGAACACCCTATTTCCGACGAGGAGTCAACTATTAATACGAAAGCCAGACCGACAAAAAAGCACGAAAACAATAATCTCAACAGCGGCGCCAACAATTAAAGAAGAAAAAGACGCCACTTCCGACTGAAACCCGTGCACACAACCGACTCTCCAACGCCCACTCCCCTCGCAAAAAGCCTCCGCCACGAAGGAAACGGAATCGAGCAAAGGGAACTGACTTAAACATCGCCACGAAAACGCAACAAGAACGCATATGTCTACAGAAAACCCAAAACCTCTCCTGTCGCGAAGCTAGTTGCTACTGCTGTAACCGATGACAGATATTAATAGTATAATACAAACCCAAAAGTAAAGGGGGGGGGGGGAGCGTGGGGGGGGGGGGTTGCCGTAGTAAAGGCGTTTCGCTTACCTCTCCGACTGTCCCCTTTTCCGTCAGCTCCTGGTCGGCCGGTCGAGCGTCGTACAAGAGCGTCGCGGCGGTTACAGCCTCCTGCTCCGCTTCCGTCAACTCAATCTGATCCGAGCAAAAATGAAAAGAAGAGACGGATAAAAAATAATAGGGGGTCAGGGGAGAGGGTTGGGAGAACATATCGCGCAATCAAGATCAGGGCAGGAGAGAATGACGGTATTCGAGATCATAGTACTATTGTTATTCTTATCATTTATGTTTTGCCTCCAACAATGTGTATCGTACATGTGCCAGCCCGATAAATATGTCGAACGTACTCGAAAATCATGACAAATCTACAGCGCGGGGACCGATCGTGGAGACGCCTGAAACTCGAAGGGCAATCGACAACAACAGCACCAACAACATCACCAGCATCAACACCACCAACGCCAACACCACCACCGCCATCGACAACAACACCAACACCAACAACACCAACCACGCCAACACCACCACTAGCGTCATCAACATCAACAAAACCAACACCAACAACACCAACACCAACACCATCAACGCCAACACCACCACCACCACCGCCACCGACAACAACAAGACCAACACCAACAACACCAACTCCAACACTAACACCAACAAAACCAACACCAACAACGCCAACACCACCGCCATTAACATCGCCAACCACCACCACCAACACCACCAACGCCACACCAACAAAACCAACACCAACACCAACAACGCCAACAACGCCAACACCACCACCGCCATCACCACCAAAAAGGAGGCGTTCGGATTTTTCACCTTTCCGGTTTGCGGCAGCTTGAGGGCAGAGGCGAGGAACCCGAAAAGCCCGACGGTCGCTACCCCCCCGAGGCCGATGAGCTTCGACATGGAAGCGACCGACTTTGCGGTCGTCGCCGCCTCATCCGAATACGCTAGCAACAACTGGAAAGAGAAACATACAGACACCACAGGAGGTTTGCGCGGGAAGGAGGAGGGGGGGGGGGGGGGGAGCCACCGGAAGGATTGGGAAGGACAGGGGGTGGGTGGGGGGTGTTTGATTAGGTCTGTGGCCCTGACATTTGCGTTGCCACAGCTGCTACTATGAATAGTGCTGCTTCGCGTGCTACGGATGCTACTACTGCTGTTGTTGTTGCTGATGCTGCTGCTTCCAACCTACTGGTATGGGCTGTGACAGTTAAGAAAAAACGGATTTTGACTGCTATGACCGATAGCTTTCAGCTACACGATCCCGTAGGCGACGTCACCGAGCCATGAGTATCGAGTCCACTACTATTAATATAGTATTATCTGTCTCGCGTTTCGCACTAAGTTATGGATTGGGGTTAATGGGTCAGTTTCGGTGTTTAAGTCTCCGCAGCAGTATCACCAGCACCAGCACCAGCACCAGCACCACGACTACTCGTACGGTACCAGGTATGTACACCATCCGTAGTGAGTGATGGGAATCGAACGAGAATCGGGTTCAAGATCGAACGATACCACTCTGACCGGAAATATAATGATCGTTTGTACTCTGGTGTTAGTATCAAACGGGCTTTACATTCCCGGACAGAGTGAAACCGATACAGGAAAACAAAAATCGATACAATTCGATGGTCGACACGTAAAACACATTTCGTTCAGTATCAGAGCTTAAGGTCGCGGGTCCGAATTTTACTTCCCCGTCTCCTCTTTTTTCAAACGTTTGGTTCATATTGCTGTTACAAGTATTTATAGTACCATAGAACATATACCAGGTATAAGATACGTAAAATGTAGGTCTTTGAGTGGGCTCATTTCCCCTCATCTCCCTTTTTTAATATATCGTCTTTGGAATGGGTTCATTCTTGGTTTTTGACAACATCAGAGACATTTGTTTGTGCTTCCTAATAGTAGAACAACCGCGCGCTAAGTAAGGTGGGACCAAGCTTAGTCCATAATACTGCTGCTGTAGAGTCCATTGTGACTTGAGGGGATTTCCCCCTACCAGCTAGTAAACTACCGGTGCGTACATAGAGCTGCTGTTGTGGCTCGAGGTGGGTGCTTGACTAAAAGAAGATCGGAGGAACGGAGAAACACAAAACAACCAAATTCCCATGATATATACGTATTTCAAAGTTACCTGAGCTCACGGATGGCATGCCCGCAAGCCACAACCGCGACCAAGGCCCCCGCGACACCTAGCACCGCCCTTTATTTTTTTTGGTTTGCTATGTGGCGTGTGAGAGGAGTGAAGAGTGCTATGATATGATATGCTACGCTGTAACCGTCCGTCTTCGGCAGGCAGAGTAAGGTCGAATCGTTGCTTTGGAATGTGGTGGTTGGGGATTCTATCTTCTAGCAATTTTTTTAATAGCGGCGCTTATCAAAAAAATAATTAAAAAAAGGAAAATAATTCGTTTTTTTTCCCCGGCGTTTTTGACACGGGTGGCTGTAGCTTTAAATATTTTCGCGTTTTTATCCCCTTGAGGTGCCCTCAGCAACGCCGCCACCACGAGCGCTATAGTCGGATGCCCAGCGAGTTAGTAACCGCATTCAAAAGAAAACATGGAGAGCTATCCATAATATATACTGTAGTTCAACTCAGCTCAACTCATCGGGGTTTATCAGATATCAAGCAAAGGGCGCAAGGAATCTTCTCCGTCGCTGCTGAAAGCAACACAATACGTGCATCATACAAGAACTATATTAATTAATCGATCTGGCAGTGTCCGCAGTGTCCCCGATGCCGGGCTATGAAGTCATAGAGCAAGTGTATATATTCCCCTTGCATCCCAGGTGCCTATTTTCTACGTGTCATTCGACGCTCGTTCGGTCGCGGGGAAAGCGTTCTCACGACCGCAGCAGCAGCAGCAACAGCAGTAACCAGCACTAGCAGCCTCAAGCTCGTTGGGTTCAAGGATGTTGTCGTCGTCGTGTTTGTTGGCCTAGTCTGTTTTTCTTGTACTTGTGCTCATTTTTACGTACGAGTAGTCGTATGATACCTCGAGTACTCGCCACACACCGCTCACGGGGGTACGCTTTTTAACTCTGGTGGTGTACATGGCAAGCTCTTGTCATACTCGTCAGAGGCTGGCCCCATTTGGAGCTGCTCCGTGCACACTGCTGCGGGCTGCGGGCGGGGCTGGCCTCGAGCAAAAAAACGACAAGGACCGACGAACCCCTCATGATAACCCCTGTTCCCTTTTGGTTGGGTATCCAGTCGTATGAAAACCTACTTTAATCAAATGAAACCACTGCGACACGAAACCGACGGCGGGTTAAAAAATGCGACACGTTTCCGACGGGCGGGCGCCGACAATAAAAAACTGCCTCTCCTCTCCCTGTCAGGAAAGCCAAACACACTCTTGATAACGCCATACAGGTAGCTAAAAACTAATAAGAAGAATAGAGGGGTGGACAAAGGGTGATAGTGGATCTTTAAAATGGGGGTTTTGTCTTGGTAGTAGTATGTTGACCCTCAGATCGAACCCTAACCCGAACCCGAACCCTATGCCAGTGGTCAGTGCTTGTTTGGCCAATCAGAGTGCCTAATTAGCTACCTTAGGAAGATCCACTAACAACGTTTGTCCACTACTGGAAGAATAACAAGAAAAGTAATGATATTATTTTACTCGTATAGCTGACCATATTATTGAAACCCAACTACCCCTTAAGGACTGGCCCTATATGTATTTGGGGACAAACTACTTGGAATTAGTGTGGAATTTGTTTGGGGTTCTGAATGGGTCAAGATACCAGAAGCTCCTATTAATACATATCATAGCATGCGAGGATATAGAGACAAGCAAGTACAGGCATGTGTCGGCTGGTGCTATGGTGCAACATTCGTACATACATATAATATGAATTAATATGATATAATAAGATTGGTCAGACGGAAAACATGCAGAATTCAGCTCGATGTCATGTGACCTCGCTTGTGGCATGGCCTGAACCGAAACTACTGCTGTACGTCTAACACGCTGTGTGCTTCCACCATTAATACTATTGTTTTGACAGTAGTCATACTACTGCTGTAGCCCACAACAAGCGCTAGCGGCAAAGGCACGCCGCATGCGCAGTAAAAGGGCCCCGCAGGCCAGAAAAAAAACGAGTAAAGCACGCGTTCAGTCATGTGTATCTCCCTCAGTACCTTTTGATGCCTCAAATGCCACATTTGGACAAGCCAAATGCCTTAAAAAAAATGTCTTGCACGTGCTGGTGTAGTACGTGCCTCAACCCTTTTTTTCAGAACTGCAAAACTCACACATATTCCAAGTAGTTTGTCCCCAAAAATACGTGGGACCAGGTCTTGACCCCTTAATAACTGCTCCCACGAATTGGGGGACAAACTACTTGGAATGCGTGTATGACATTTTTTTTCAGTTATTGTACGTATGGGTTATGAGTAGGGCTGTGAGTTGGCTGACTAATAGTTGCCAGCTAGTTATTAGCTGGCTAGTTTTTTAAGTTAGTTGCGGCGGTGCCAACTATCCAACTATTTTTGTTTTTTGGGTTTCCTTGCTTGTAGGAAGGCTTGTTTGGTACGGGGTGCGTATTTCTCGGCGTCCCCAAGCAGTACCACCACGCACAGAGAGAGGCCTTCCACAACTCATGGCGCATCAACCCATCGCCATCGACGGTGCCGGTGCCGATGGCAGGGCCGAGGGTGCCGGCACCGCTGAGCCTGGCCTGTCGACGGACCATGGCGGTGATGGAGCGTCCGACGAAGAAGTGGCTGTACCGAACGCTCCTCCGAAGCGAGTGCACGCGACAAGGTAGCGGTTCGCTACCGCGTACAGAAGGAGCGCCGGTTTTCCAAGCGCCCCAAACGGGGACAGGGATTCATACTTTTGATGCGAGATGATTTGCGGGGTTCTGCATCTTTGTAGTCCATCTGGGACAATATTCCAATATTTCCAATACATTCCCCGCACCAAGGTACATTTTTCTCAGTGTCTGTTGAGCTGTTCGGAAATCTGGAGGCACCGTCAGAAAGCTCAACACTGCGCGCAGCTTCTCACGTTAAAAAAAAATATTACTATATTAATTCGCCTCGTTTATGCCAAAAACGTATAAACAAGCCCCTTGTTTCCCTGGGTGTAATATTTTTCACACCCAAATTATGAGCACTGATTTGGGGAGCTATGACCATAGGCCGCCCGCCATTTTTTTCATAATAAAAAAAAACAGCTTTAGAGGGAGAGATAGAGGGAAACAATATATATCGAAGGTCATTTTCGCCTGGTTACTACTGTTTGACAAATCGTGCGATATACTATTAATATTACGGAGGACCATAGTAAATAGGACCTATGTGGTGCACACAAAAAACTATATACTTACCTATTTTTGCTAAGAAAATTTGGTCCTATTAGGGCCCATATTAACGAGTATAAAATAAATTCAATTTGGAAAAAGTAAAATTCAAATTCGCTTTCCATTGGTCAACACACGCACCAGCACCAAATAGTATGCCCCAAGGTCCTAATCTTTGGTGCTGGTGCGTGTGTTGACCAATGAAAAGCGGATTTGAATATATATTTTTTCCAGATTGAATTTTTTCTTTCTTCGTTAAAACGGGCCCTTAACTATGGTCCCCCGTAATAATAGAATACGGCAAACGATTGCTCTCGTCCACACCTCCAGACCGTTTTTTTTCGATTGCAGCAATACGAAATTGCGTGAGATATTAATCATTTTGCCCAAAATGACTGATTTTGGTCGATTTTGGCCAGTCTTCGAGAAATATTTTTTGATGCATTGTTACGTACTTGAATTTAGTGTGGGACATTATTTTTCTTTCTCGTTCTAAGCATCGATTCCTCTCGTCTTTGCGGTCACGAATATGGTTGTCGCAGTAAAAAAAATATTTTTTTCATGAGTTATGACTACTTCGTAAACGTCATTGGAAATATTTTGTGCCGGACGGACCATACGAGTATACAATAAAAGGTAGAACTCTGGTCTTATGGTTAACGCGGTCAACTGTGATGGCGGGACTTCGTCCCAACGTGCTATTACTGTAATAATACAAGTATGTCTCTGTTATCAGTGTCAACTGGATGATGAGCACCTCTGGCTCGGGTGTTTGAGCGATGCTCGTCCTGAGCTGTGTATCGATCCCAGTCTATTTTGGTCGATCCCAGTCTAGTTTGGCCGATCCCAGTCTAGTTTGTGTCCTATTTTTAGTCCTATTTTTAGTTTGTACTGGTGATGTGCTACTGCGTGCCGCACGAGTATGTGCCATATATTTATGGTGCATCTTTTTAATATCCGACAAACTGAGATGAAGTTTTAGAAATATACCTGTTTCGTCATCAAAACCAGAGATTAGCTTGGCCCATTTATCATGCTTTTTGGGTGTAAAATGAAGCCAAATAGCGTATTTTTAACCTCCAGCAGCGCCCTCGGCGGGATCCTCCGGAGGTGCCTCCGGCGGGCCCTCCGGGGGTGCCTCCAGCGGGGGGGGTGGCTTTTTTGGCTCGCCAACAAGTCAACTAAAGTCAGTTAGTTGGCTGGCTTCGCCAGCCAACTAATAACTAGCCGGGAACTCCAGCCAATTCACAGCCCTACTCACAGCAGTATGACTTACGTACGATACTATACAGGGTGGTTCCTCGCTAACAACAGGTCAAAATGCTCAAGTCTCCGGAGTAGTAGGCAGCAGGGGCTGATACTTCCGAGGGGGCATGGAGTGAACTGACGCACAACACGCAGTGAGACGTGGAAGTGTGTGGAGGGCTTAAGCTCTATTTTTACCCATCCGCCGGAGGATAAACTTAAACAAAACAAAAACAGCAGTTGAGTTATTATAGTTGAGGAACCTACCCATCAGTCAGTGAATGTTGCGGCCAAACAACTCTTCTTCTTGTACTATGTCCTGCAGCCCGCGTCTGTCTCTGAGTGCTTCACGTCCTCTGCCCTGTATAATAATATGTAAGTATCTATATACTTCGTATAATAGTATACACATACATGTACATTAGAGGTGTTACCCTTTTGCCAATTACCCGGGTACTCGCGAGTATTACCCGGCTTGCTAATACCCGTCACGGGTACGAGTAACAATTCATACTCGCCGAGTATTTGGGCCCCAGGTACCCGGGTACCCGGGTACTCGGTTTAAAAGGGTACCCGGGTACCCGTTAGTTTACGTTGGAAACTCCGGGGATGACACCTTATCATCCCCTAAACCACGTCCCCTGGGTAGTACCAATATTTCGTACATATTCTCCACGAAACCCGAATGAAAATTGTTGGGAAAGTAGACTAAAAATGTCGATCAACAAACGCTACACGAAGAGTTTTCGCCTATTAAAATAGATTTTCACCACATTCTCCCTCACTAGACCTGCCTTATATCTTGGGTTTAAGTCAGGAACCCCCATGAAACTCTGAGTATCCAAGTTTTACCTCCGACTTTTCGTACTGGACTCAGTATGCAATGCTCGCATTGCTCTCATCGTTCCTTTCTGGGTGTTTTCTACGTGAGTGAGTTTTTACAGGTTCTTGAACATGAGATTTTTCCCATGTTTTCCTTTTTTATGAAGGTGAGGATCGAACCACCTACCTCCCTCTTCAGAATATCACGTCCTGCCGACGACGCCATTGTAGGGAAAGTAGACCAGAAATGTCGACCAACAAACGCTACAAGAGTTTTCGCCTTTTAAACTCGATTTCCACCACAAAATGAAAATGCTGTCTCACAATGCCTCACGCGTTACACGAACTTAGAGGTGCGCAGTGCAGGACCGGCAGCGTAATGAGCATGCACCGACAGCAGTTCAGCAGAAGTACCAGCCAAAGCAGCCAAGGGTCTAACCTATCGGAGGGCGAAGGCGAGCCCTCCCAAGACTCCGCCGGTGTTGCCGCAAGTTCGGGCGCGTCGCACACGCACGCAAAATCATACGTTACGAGGCAGGCCGTTATAATGTTTTGAGGTTTTGATCGACAATGAGATAGTAATATAAAGCCATTCAAGGTCCCTAATACTGAAACCAAGAGTTTTCTGACCGCCTATACTAATATGAAGTAAAACATCTAATTTGTACTCTCATCAACTATTTTTTATTCCTCCCACTAAAATCGAGTAATTATCATCCCCGACAAAAAAAGTTTCTTTTTACACGCATTATAAAGAATAACCTGCAAGATTAAAAAAAGGTTACCCTAACCCATGGGGATAATCAAATTCACCTAAATATGAACCCGTTATACTGTTATGTTTGCATAGTGATAAGATGTCATTTAAGGTCATCCATACTGAAACCAAGTGGGTTATGACCGCCTAAACTAATATGAAGTAAAAATAATAATTTGTACTAAAATCAAGTAGTTTGTATTCGTTCCACTAAAGTCAAGTAACTTTCATCCCCACCACAATTTGTTTTTGGGCAGCGGCCAAAAACAAATACACCTGGTCCGTTCGGGGCCAAAAACAGGTACATGCTAAAATCAAGTTTAAAACGCACCCCACGAACCTGCCGTTCCTTGCAACGCAAAGTAGAGTTTTTTCATGGTATTCGTGCTCGCCCGGTGGCTACGTATACGAGTATCTGCTATTAATAGTACGAGGAACGAACGCCTGCTGCGGTATTCTCCCTTCTCAGCTTGCGACACCCCTGGTATTCCAAGTCAACCACAATCCCGAAGGGGAGCCTTCTATGTCGTATTATGTCGGCGGAGGTGTGCAGGCAGATATGTGCTCGAGTGGCGTGTGGTGCGAGGTGCGAAGGGAGGAGGGGGTCTCCGCGTACGTCGGCATTTGTATAGGGGGCATAGGGTGGAAATATGAAGGGCTTAAAAACGACAAAAAAAAAGTGAAAGCCAAGCAGAGTAGACAAAATCATGTATACCTGGGCTTTAAAGAGGCAACAACAGGTACAACGAGTTTTGGACCAATGGCAGGGCACGTAGAGTGCGTTTTTTACTTGCGTTTAAGTATGTACCTGTTTTTGGCCGCAAACGGACCAGGTATACCTTGTTTTGGCCGCTGCCCTTTTTTTTTAACAGCTCTATATGCTTTCCTGTGTTCGGGTATTGAGTTGGCAAGCTCAACAATAAAAGAGGACACCGTTTGCAAGGGAATTTCCTTGCGCAAGCTTCAAGTTGGGAGACAACCCCGGGGTAAGATTTCCAAGTTTATCTTTGGGTTTTGTTTGCGACATCATAGCACTATTTGCACCCGCGACTTCCGTTGAGGGGGGGTGTCAAGAAATAGGCAACATCAACCTATTTCCTAATATCCGGAACCTTATTCCTTAGACACGGGGATACCCAACCACGGGTGCGGGTTACAGATCTGAACAAGTATGGGTACCTGCTAGCAACGGGTACCCGAGACGCGTGCTACGATAGAGGCAGCACTTTTTGCTGTTTTTGTTTCTGAATAATCGCGCTCCTTAACCCAAATTCGTCGGACTTTCGTTTTTGTGTTGCCATATTTTCCATAGTATACCTAGCTCATGGGATTGTTGGTCGGGTAGCACTTTTGGATTTTTGCAACATCGGTTTTCGGGTGAGGTATGGAGCTCCTCAAGTGACCACCCTTCTAAGGCAGAAAAATCACGGTGCACCTCTATCGTAGCATTCGTCCCGACGAGGTGTAACTGTAGTATGTTCTTCATCCACATTAAGCCGCTCTTTCTGTATACCCGTCGACAATCAGCATACCCAGTGTCCTTACCAATACTCCATCCTAGAGAGAGATACATCTAGACAGAGATACCAGGTACAAGCTCTGCGGTCACAAAATTACGATGCAGGGTTTATTCGTTGTAATGCAGTAACGAGAGTAGATAACGCAATGCCATGTCATCGTTCTGGACACAACAGGCACGATGTACACACGCCAGCAATCCATATACGCTCAAATAAAGAAACACCAGAGAAAAACGAAATCAAAAGTGTTGAAAGTTGTATATAAGAGGTTGATATAAAAACGTGAGTTTGGCAGTTGAAAGTGATACCTGATAATGTGTCGGTATGCATATATGACGAGACCCAGGGACGGTTAGACTAAAGAACAACATGTGAAAGGTGGAAGTGAGAGTTTCCGTTTAAATCGAAAAGCGGTGCCGAGCCCGTCCTAAAAACTGTGGCAGATAATACAAGAACGGCGGGAATGAGGAGCGTGACAGAAGCCTCGAAGAGGTCAAACGTCAAACTGCACCTGGCATACTGTGTTTCCGTTCTTCCATTTTTCCCGTGTCCCAGCGATAGTCTTGAGCTTGATTTCCCTATAAAGCGATGCGCATCGGTGCGAAAACACTGTAGGGTGACTGGGTGGGTATGGTGACGCGGCGGGTATGGGTGCGGGAGTTCGGGTTAGCCGTGAGGTGGTTGCTCTCACCATCGAAAAGACCACCCACGAACAACCTTCCATTGGTGGGTGATGCGCGTCAGCGGAACAACGCACACGAGGTGGATAGGTGGGTGTGGAGGGGGTGGTGAGGAGGGCATTGTTAATACATTACAAATGAATTGCTGTTGCACACCAGTATTTAACGAAGTAGGACCCGTGTGAACGAGGCGAATATTGAATCGAATCAACTTTGAGTCGACCTCGTGTATGAACCAAATTGAATTCGATTCGATTTGTTGGACAAAATACGGCTTTCGCTTAAATCGGTACCTTTGAGTTAAATCGGGACACCACGTGTGTTCTCGAAATACATGTATGACATCGGAAGAACGAAACATCTCACGCAACACCCATTTGATGAGTCCTGAGGAGAACAGGTGGGAGCGACGGCGTAGATTGTCACATGCACGCCATCGACTGTGGGCTTTGGTCGTACCATACGAAGCCTGATTTTCTGAGTATGCCGATTTGCGTCATTTGTGTAACGTCCAATTCATCTACGGAGATTGCAGCGGGATTTATGTTTCCCCGGAAGGGTTTCATAAAAACTGCATCTGGATCCCATTTTGGGCTCCCTGACGAAGGAAAGAGGGGGCCCTTTTGCCCACTGAAACAATTGACACCTTGTTTCGTCTTCTTCCACCCCCCCGCCTCATGGCGGTCTTGGCCGGTACATCATCCACCCCCATCCGGTGCACGAGTTGACCAATGACTCCAGCGATATTGACATATAAGTCACGGTAGCTCGGGCGAAGGGTGCGCCATGAATCTATCCTCCGTCACGACGCTTTCCATAGAGGAGCAGCAGCATGTTGCTCAAACTCACGTCACGGAAGAGAAAAACGACGAGCCGTAGACCAGACGCTTGAAGCGGCCGAGGAGCAGGCAAACGCAATCCGTGCACAAGAGGAGGCGGAGAGGAAGGATAGTACGTAGGCCCAGGACAATGAGCCTAGTAGCATCGAAAAATCATCTACCGCTGACACAGTGCCTGATGTATAGAGAACGAACTCTGACAGGCATCTCAGCAACAGGCGGCGCTTACTAAACAGGCAGGCGCGTTTTGTATTGATAGCTGCGTTCGGCCTCCAGTTTTGCATGTGCGGTTTGAGCAGGGGAACGACATCCAGCAGAGGGTGATGGTGTTTGATAAACAGATGAACGCTTTCTTTTGGGAGACGGCTTGCCTACAGTACAGGCAGTGGAGGTAGATGTCCCCATTATCGTGGGCCTGAGAGAGTCGAGCCAAGAGCCACTGGTTGCAGAGTTTGGGAAGGAAATAGTGGATAAGGTACCCATGGCTTGGAGCATTCGGGCGAAACAAATCCTATGGACTGCGTGCAAGGTCCCTCCATTCCAAAACGAAA
The DNA here is from genome assembly GCA_008828725.1 of Saccharina japonica. Taxonomy (NCBI): domain Eukaryota; class Phaeophyceae; order Laminariales; family Laminariaceae; genus Saccharina; species Saccharina japonica. The sequence continues at coordinate 102,206 of MEHQ01002031.1, read as the reverse complement.
CATGCTATATCCCAGTTCTCGATACAGACATTCCCTCTACCAATAAAATTTGCTTTGCCTGTTACTTTGTTTGCGGAGGCAGTTACGCCGTCTACGGACAAACATACCCTTTATTACTCCACTGCCTATATATCCCTATCTCAGCACGAACAAAAGGATCACGTCAATAGTTGAATGCGCACCATCACGTCCACTGAGACAATCAAACCGTCTGTACATGGGGGGAATACTTGCACCGTGCACTTAGCGTTTGTTGAGAAGGGTGAAGTTGGTGCCCAGAGGACTGGACACACGGTAGTCCTCAACGGTCCCACGGAAAGCCTCGTACCCTTCCATCACCTCGCGGCCGTCCTCATCCAGCACCGGGCGGGCCGTCTCACCCAGGATTCCGGACAGCGCCTCGTTCTCGAGGGACAGGCCGTGCAGCCCGACGTCCATCTGCCAGAACTCCAAGTCGGGCAAGACGCGGCCATCCCAGTCTAAGTCACCGCCGTCTTGGTAGTCCGTGCCGACGTTGAGGCGCACAGTGACGGCGGGTGTCACGATCTTAAAGACGGCATGGATGGACTGCAAATCGGCGAGGCCGTGCTCTTTGATGTACTTGGTGCACCAGCTCTTAGCTGCCATGGCATCAAAGCGTAGGATCCAGTCTTCGAACTGTTCTTCCTCGACAGCCAGAGTGCGGGTGCCCTGTAGCATTTCGTCGTACATGCGGGCCCAGATCTTATCCCCGCCGAACTGACGGCAATCTGCTGGAAGATTGGAGGCCGATAGGGCGATGCCATCAACCACGTATTCGTTCCTGGAAAAGCGGAGAAGGCCTTCAACCTCCTCCCCGTCGACGATCACACGCAGTCCGCCGTCGGCAAGGCAAGGCGAGGCACCGCTGGGACAGCCGCTTGTTGTGTCGGTGTCGTAAGGGTTCGCCACCTCGATAACGAGCGAATGCCCTTCTGATAGAACACTGAAGCCCGTGATAAGCTGGCGGTCCGGGAACTCCTCGGGCAGAGGGGCAGTGACACGAACGTTGGCGTGGAAACTGGCGTCGTCATCCTTGAGCATGCAGTACCAGCCGCCGTTGACGCCAGACCAGTCGATCTTCTGGCCGCGAAGGCCTTTCATGTGCGGATCATCGCACATGCCGACTCCATCGGGGCACACTGCAATGTCCGTGTACAAAACAATTGGGGAAAATGGGAATAACAGAGTAAAACTTAAAATTCCGAGACGTAAATTTCCGTTTCGCACGCAGCACAACAAGCTAAGTAGTACTAGTAAAACGCCCCAAACTGCGTCCGCCGTCACGAGTTCCAAATGCAGATGCACTACAACAGGAGGTACTCCAATGCCACATATATATATATATATTTGGTGTCGTACTGGCCGTGATGAACAGCGGGGAGAGGGTGGCATAGTCCTCTGGTTTGTTTGTCACACCTTTCTTTTTCATGTATGAGTCGTGCATTTCTGATCGTGGTACTCACCACAAAGAAACAAAAGATGACCGTCTGTACCCAAGCAGGTGTATTCGTCTGCCATCAACGCTACTCAACAAGTACGGAGAAATTAGAAAACAACAGGAACAAGTAATGATGACCAGCCGAGCACACGGACGAGAAAGAAGCACTCCGTTCAACTACTGGTGTACTCGTACAGGTAGATACCGAGGTATGGCGGCAAACTTGATCGTCTGGGTGTCAAAACTGCACGCAGCAATACCGTTCAGTTCTCATTAGCGAAATACATTTTCAGCGTGCGCCTATTAGATACGGGACCAGAAAATATATCTAGTTGTAGCCGTAGTATATTCTCACAAACAGTAGTGGTTCTCTCCACGGGATTGTACATAAATAATCATGAAAAATGGTGCCGGGTCTAACGCAACAGAAACGCACAAAGCCAAGAAACAAACAGGAACAGACTAAAGGCACTTTATGTCCTATGGTCGTATAAACAGAGTGTTCGGGGAGTCTCCGATGTTCCACAAGCAACTACTGTAGTTGCACAACAACCGCTTGCTCGGCACGATGTGTTTTCGCCGCACGACCAAAACTGAGCCCGACACCGGGACCGCGACTGGTGCATTTCTGACAGAAACTGAGAAATGAAGTTGCGAACTGAGTATCAACACAGTTAGCGTTTCCTCCTTTCTGCGACACTTGGCATTGCCTTGACTCTGTACGTAGTATGTGTCAAATATCAAAACACGAGCGATCGTCATCACATTGTTGTCGTAAATCTCACAAACTATCCTGAAAACTGAGACTATCCACGGAACACCAAAAGCGACTGATCACATTTCTGAGACTGACTACTGTTGAGACTGAGAAATGAGGTTGCGAACTGAATATTTCAACACGCAGCATTCCCTTCTTCCTGCAACACTTAGCATTACCTTGATTCTGCACGTCAGATATCGAAACACGACCGAGCGCCATCACATTGTCGTACATATTAAGGATGGTACGAAATAACTGATGTGCCAGGTAAACAGCCCTATCCGAAGCATGGGTGCCGGCGAATGCCGGCACCCATGCGGAGCCCTTGTAACTCCTATATAATCTTCATACTCTACACGAATCAATCTGGCCCTACCGCCGTGGGGGCGGGAGGGCCTGTTATTCGCTACGAGTAGTATCAGTATATAGCTGGACACATACCCGTATACGTCACGTTTTCTTTTCGATTTCGTTCGATTTTTTGTCCTAGGATCCATTGAGGGGGTGTAACATAAGTACAGTAGATACTTTCTTACGTTTTCTTTGGTAGGATAAATATAGCTCGCTGGTCAACACCACAGCACCACGATTATATTTCGCGATACGATTGCGCCCAACGTAGTCTATTGCCGTACTATCTGTACTCCTAAACCTATTGCGAGTACGTACGTACATACATGTACACGACTGAATAGTACACTTTTCCGCTGTACTGGACGAATGTCATCAGTTTGCTGCTTCGATTTCATGTTGCTCTAGGTATCAATTCAGGGGGCGCGTTGAATACCCAGCAGACGGGTTGACGCTTCTTTTCTAGGTATACATCGCTGGTATTCACACCACGATTTATTTTCTTCTTTGTCTTTGCTTATACCAGGTACTACTCTGTAGGGTTCATATGAGTACGTCTATACTCCACACTGGACACACGTCACAGTTTTATCTAATGTCTCTTCAACTATCCAATGTTGATTGCTGGACAAATGAGTATTCACACGTACTGGAACATACAATAGGTCAATGCCATTTTTGTCTGGGTACACACCCACCGACTTCTTTGTTTCTGCAAGATTACTTGCTATTTCCGTAGCTTTATTATTGTAGCATTCAATTGAGGGGACGGGTTGCAAGTACAGCAGATAACTTGCTACGCTTTTCAGTGTAGGTTATGACTCAGTGGTCATGCACTATGACTCAGTGGTCATGCACAACCACGATTAGCTTTTCTGACATGAGTACAACCATATTTCCACCATCATCACACGGGACTGAATATTTAGTGAACTTTGTGTTTACTGTTTTCCATATTGCCGCTGCATTCGCGCAGGACTGAAACAGTTGTACCATTATTTAATTCTTCATTAGTTCGTTTTGATTCTTGAGTATCAGGTTTCTACACCGTAATCGTTACTCTAGCTACTGACTTTCATCACAGGGGCGTGTTAGCATATGGACGTTGAGATCCATACGTATCTATATTCTGATGTGCAGTCACTACGCACTGATACGAGTATATGAGTATCTTAGTCTAGACATTCGGGTAAATAGATTATGCGGATAGATTACGAGTTTGTCTTACTCTTAGTGCGCTCTATTGTATGTCCAAAGCATCTCCATCGGGAACGATGCTGAGAACGTTGCTGCAGTAGAACGTTACTATAACGCCAGTGAGAACATTGCGGGGAACGGTACACACTACGGTAGAATCTAGTTGTCCGTAGCATGGGCATTGTACCGAGTTGAGCAGGTGCAGGCATCTCGATCACTTTTTTACTCTACTGCTCTTCCCTTGTTCACTCTTCTCTTCTCTGTTTTCTTTTTTCATTGATCTCCCTGAGGTCAATCTTCTTGCCAGTATGGCCACATAAGCGCCTTTTCAAACCATGACTTTTCTTCTTCTTCACGAGTGATCTTCACAGACACTTGGGTGCCACCTCTGCCATCCCTCTCCACAGAGATAGAGCCTCGACACACGCGTCATTCTTCCACTGTATGTAGTGGTATGCCAATACGTACGATGTGTATCCCGCTTACGCCCCCCCCCCCCCCCGGACACGTCTAAGACGAGACCACAACAAGCAGTGGTGGTTGTTTTGTGCGTTTCCCGCTGTTACGCTGTGCACCCAAGACAACAGCGAGAACTCGCACCGGACGCCAAAATGCTCCACGATCATGATCGTTACTTTCCAACCATTGGTGGTGTATACGTGTATACATACCGGCAGCGGGCATCCTTCGTTCGGCGCCACAGCTTTTCAAAAATGCGGGAGAAGCCTCATGAGGGGCGGTACACCAGCACTGAAATCGACCCGGATGCAAGTCAACCCAGCGTCCGTCTTAGAGCTACATACAGTAGCTTGGCTTAGAGTTCGTCTTCGTTATCGCATGCCTCGACGAGGTTAACCGTCAGCTCGCCCCCCGGGCGGCCCATCTCGTTGTCGTAGTGGGTGCGGAGGTCGTTGTCCTCGCAAGCCACCAGTCCCTGCGGGGAGTAGGTGGTGCAGTCCGCACGGCTGACGACGGGCATCCTCTCGACGCACTCGCACATGCGTGCGCCCCTCAAGCTGTAACAGCCGTGGGGGAAGGGGGGCGGGCGGTTGCGTTGTGGGCGTGGGGGTAGAGTGTGTACGTATCTGTTGAGGACTTTCTGTAAGCACCGTAAACATCATTGCACACCAGGTATATATGCAGCTGGTTATTGGTATTGCCATTCAACTACGTGTAGCATGAATGAGCTTCTGATACTGTGCGTTTATCTCTCATACACATCCACTGAAACGTGAAGAACAACCGTGTTGCTGGGGTACCTGCTTCCTACTGGCATACCAGGTATATCGATATGTGTATGTGAACACGTTTAAAAGGGCACGTCAGCTGTGATATCCCATAGGAACAATACACTGTCTTTCTTTCCCCGACTGCGTATCACGATAGATTGCTGACGCGCAAGCAAACCCCTACATACGAACACACGCAGACAGGTGGCCGTGCATATTGTGGGCGTGACACATAACGCTTGTAGAGACATGGGACATTGTAGCACGCCATTAGGCATACCGAATTGGGAGATTGTCTACGGCGCCTTATGGGGTTTGCTATAATAATGCATTGTTCACTGTCTCCACAAAAATGTTGCAACCCCCGCAATGTACAACGGGGGGGGTCCCGGCCACCTGTGTACCGTATATACCACGCCGGGTAAGCAAGGGGAAATAAAAATGCGAAGAAGCCCTATATAATCGCGGCCTCTATCTTAAGATTGATGCCACATGCATGCGCCTTTTGCTTGCGGACCAGTGCGTACTAACAAGGAAACCCCCTGTACTCGTTAACTACTTCACGTGAAATGACAAGCGCCAGAGAGAGAACAACAAGCTGACGCGACTTCGCGCATGCTGTGCCAGGTATGCCCACAGGTATATTTACCAAAATACAGATTCATTAATGATAATAATGCTGTCACAGCAGTCCTACTTCGTACAAGTGTAAATTATACTTGAACGTATCACGGTGGTTCCATGGGATGCATGGTTGGCCAAGGCGGGCCCCCCTCCTGCACACAAGTTTCCCACACAAGAAACGATACCGAGAACTGAACAGAAACATACGACTACAGATATACTGTAGGTACAGCAGCAGCAGTGTTGTAGTGTTTTACAACTGTTGCATGCTACGACAGATGGTGGTCCCTTCAGGAGCTCTATACCCCCCACCCAAAAACTGTTTTTGGATGAAACAAAAGTGCTACCCGAAGAAAAAGTTCCAACGAAACATATCGCAACACAAAAAATGGAATTCCTTCGATTTTGGATTAGAGAGCCCCTTCATTCCCAATCGTGTTCAGCCGAAAGTGCTGCCTCTATCGTAGCGGCACGCGTCAACTGCACCTACTGCACCTACTGCACCTACTGCACCTACTGCACCTACTGCGCCTACTGCACCCATATACCTTTCTTTGTGGAGACTACCCGGCATTATACTTCGTATAGTTGCAACTGGTCTATGTAGTAGGGCACAAAGTTACTTTGTTTTACCGTCCTTGTGGAGGCAAACCGCAGCAGCACAGTCTACTTGCAAATACGCTGCAGATACAAACTACGTAGGACAAACACGCCATACCAGGTACCAGGTATACAGGTTGAAGGTCTTATCGAGTAGCAGGGTATTCACTCACCTCCCGAAGTAACCCCTCTCGTCCTTGTGGTCGAAGTTCTTCACGAAGCGATAGAGCGGCTTGATGAACGACTCGAGGCTGGCTCCCTCCTGCCACACGAACCCGTGGCAGTGCACCTCGCCCTCGCTTTCTCCCGGGTACTCGCGAGTGTCTCCCGGGTTGGGCGAGTCGAGCACGCGGCAGACGTCGGTGTTGTCCTCCATGCCGTCGCCGTCGTTCTCCGTCCAGCAGCACATGTACGTGTTGTACTCGCAGACGTCTTCGGTGAGGCTTTGGATGGTGGCTTTTGCAGCCGGCAGTAGGAGAGCAGCGCACAACGCGACGAAGGGTACAGCTGTTGCTACGCCTGTGACGATCTTCATGATGATGAGAGGGAGGGGCGGTAGATTGTTTCCTCCAGTAACTTGCTTGCTGAAGAGCTGCACGTATGTAGACGAGGCGCAAAACGCGGGAATTGAAACGAAAGCTTCGGTTAGTGGACTCTATACACTTGGCGACTGATATGTAGTTACACTGCTGTAGTATTATAGTAGTAGTATTCGTCGTTGAGCTGGGTGGCGCGAAGCTGGCGGGCTGGCGATGTATGCACACCAGGGTTATAATTAGGGCTCTAGCAACATGATGTGCGCGTAGTGCACATCGGGCGTATTTGGATGTGCGCGTAGCGCACACAGGCCCCCGCAGGGTCCCCCGGGAGGGCCCCGGGAGGGCCCCCGGAGGGTCCCCGGAGGACCGCTGGAGGCGAAATTTTTGGACGTATGTGCGTAAATGTACTCAAAATGTGCGTCTCATTCGCTCGTCTTGCAAACAACACACAGATAAGCACAGACAGAACCTGCTCCACATAACTGCCATGGATGTCAGCGCGCAGGTCAACTCTGAGGAATCATCAACATGTTGAAATCAATTGATTCGCCCCCATATCACCGCATTTTTCCACTATTAGCACCCTGCAAACTCGCCTTCGCCATCCCACATGCTATACAACAGCTAGCTGCTATACAACTGCTATACAACGCTATCATCCCACCCAAAACGAAATATATTTCTCGTTCGTTCCAGTGTTTGACCTGACAAAGCGCCTGCGGCGAAAATAGCCCCCAATTCTTTTTTTCGCCTACGGCGAAATGGACCCGCACATTTTTTGGGCCTGCGGCCAAAAAGTGTGCGGGGGCCGAACAAAGATGTGCGGCAGCCGCACATCTACTGCTTTTTAATAGTAAACTAAGAAACACGTCAGCTGGGAATATTCCCGACCGGTCGATATTCAGCTTTGCTACGTATGATAGTTTTTTTTTTTTTTTTTTCCCATCCCATTCATTTTCTTCGCACTTCCGTCTTTCTCCCTTCCTAGTCGTAACTCAGATCCGGGGTCACAAAGTAGGCTCCTCTCCCTCCTCCCCCACTACGGTTCTTGCCTTGCATTTTTATCGCGAGAAGATTTCAGCACTTTCTTCCCTCGTCAACTCTCGTCGAATTTTACTTACCCACGGTATAATATGCGCTCTCGACAGACGGTGTCATTTGTCATTTGAGAATAAAAACCTCCATGGGGAGAATCGAACCCTCGACATCCGGGCCTACAGGCTTCGTGGCTACCAGTTAGACCACCGGGGTGGATAAGGAAAATGTCGTAGAAAATGCCTATAAATAGACGTGCCTTGCTGAAGTGGCCGTGACCCATGACTCATGACCCCCCCGAGAAAGTTCGCATCATTATTTTGTTCGGTGTCCAAAACTTGGATGTGTTGCCGCTCTTTTCGATCGCAGATATCAGTACACGGGTGCGGCGACTCCGTACGGCGTACGTACTCGTATACAGTCAGAAGTGCCGCGGCAAAGCCATGTACTTATGTATTACACCTTCGAATAGCTACGTAGGAGCTACGAGCATGCACTGCGTACGTACCGTCGTAGACGTCAGTGGTGCCATCAATAGTGCTAACGCGGTAATCATAGACTTCTCATGAGCCTTTTAGGCACCAAGGCATAGCTAGGCCCGGTCGACCAAAGTCTGTAGTCTATTCATAGTGGTTTAACCTCGTGGCTACCAAGCAAGAAGGTCCATCGCGTGGGTTGGAATCCCGCCAAGTGGCAGTTTGTCATGCTAAAAAACAGAACGTAGCAGGTACGTACGGGTAGCAGCACCAAGCAGCGTGTGTATGCTAGTGTATGCAAGATGCGACGCGAGTCAACGAGGGAAGAAAAAGGTTTCACTCTTCCCGCGACAAAAAGTAACCGTCGTATATGGGGGCGGGGAGAAGTGCCTGCTATGTTACCCAGGCTCTCAGTTACGGACGGGAGGGAGCCGGAGGCTGGAGAAGTAGGGCGAACAAAAATAGAGTGGATGGGAACAAATCATTTGACAAGAAAAACAAAATAATAATAATAATAATAATAGCGACCGACAAAAAAAATGTAACGAAAAATGCGGTCCCCTATCAACCGTCGAGGAAGAGCGTGCAACAGCCGCTGTGCAAGAGCAGTCAATAGTGCAAGCGTATTACCGCAACTTCTACCTTCGGGGTAATTTTTTTTTCATGACGTGATTTTCAAAAACTAAAAACTTCTGCGCAAACACTCTATTATGCTGCTCGCGTGTGGTGTGGCTCCTTCCATTTAACTGCGGACTCCGGACACTTATTATGTCCCCCGTCCCACCAGTCGGGTCCCCTTCATGTGGTCCATGATACTGCTGCAAGCTGCAAACATCAACATATTCGTAGTGTCGACGTGATAGAGCCCTAACCCAGTGCGTGCGTTTGTGTCAAGCATTGTCTCGAATGATTGTACGTTCTCCCTCTGGAGCCGTACGCAAAGGTTTCCACCCTGAACCGCAATACAAGGACCGTTCGTGTATTAACATTCAATCGAATGGTCCTTATATTTCGGTCAGAGTGGATACCAAGTCATTCGATATCAAGGTTGACACACTGCAAGCGATGCAAAAGGGGCTATACTGGAATAAGCAATGGTTGCCTGCGTCTGATTGGCTTAGAGTCAGGGTTTGGCTGACACACTGGCTGCGTACGATACAAGGGGCTAACGCTAACCATGGGTCGATTGGGTCTGTGCTTGGTAAAGCTCTTCTGCCTCACGCCGCTTCTCCTCCAAAATACGGGGCGAACTTCTAGAGGGGAAGCAATTGGCGCTGCATTTCCTGACGTTTTAAGCGATGCAAGCAGTAACCGATGCGCATCGAAAAGGTACATACGAACAGGAACATAAAAGGGCACCCCGCCACAATTTCCGAGACCTAAACAGGAGGTTACACCAATATACGTGAAACCGTGAAACGCTGCGGCTTTATGCACGGTGTGCTCTCAACATCACCGACTGGGAAAGTACTAACCGGATAGCCGCACTGCACGCAGATACCCACGGCGACGAGCTCGACGCACAGTAGTAGCACCAGTACGAGAACAATGAAAGGCAAACAGAGTACGAGTGCTTGTAGACCTATTCAGATGTACCCCTGGGTTATTATCGGGCAGGAGCAGGGGCGATGTGTGTTCGGTCAATCGATCGGAGTGCTCGGTGTATTTTGCGTTTACTAGTAGTGGAGAGCTCTGCTGGCGGCATTGAGCGCTCTACTGCTGCTGCTATCCATGTACCCAGAGTGCACGAAGAGCTTCTCTTTAGCTCTGAAGCAACCTGGTATATATGTATACACCTGTTTTGGGCCTCTGCCCTAACTAAACTACCAGCATGTCGTATACGAGGGAGTAGCTGCGTATGGCCTTGCCTGCGCAGATGCAACGTCCAAGATATCGCCACCGGGCAGCACCATAGAGGTAGAGGTCCTCTGCCTGCAGGGAGACACATCGCGATACAAGTACGCATGGCATGCATGCAGTTGGAGGGGGGGGGGGCGGGGTGGAAGTGGGAGGAGTAGGTAAGTGCCATAAGGTTTACCCTGGGCTGGGTACTCGATCGATCTTTTACCCCTACGTATAGCTCAGTAGGTAACACCTTCACATTTGACGTCGTCGAGGACACAGGTTCGAATCTCACTCCGAACGTTTCTTTTATAGAAACGCTTGCGGGTGCGTCCCTAAAAAACACGCCTCCCTGGTTCCCCAGGTATTGAAACGAAGCGGGTAGGTCAACGTACGGCCGTATACGGTACTGTCACTTCCCAAAGATCCCGCCGTTCAGAGGGGCCGAGAGTGCTACAAGGATTACCCTGGGCTGGGCAATTGATCGATATTTTACCCCATACAGCTCAGTAGGTAACAACCTCATCCCTCACATTAGAGCGTAAATCCCGGAGGTACGAGAAGTCACGAGACGTATTATTCGGGTGGCTATCCCCACCGCACCGGGCCCCTTCGGGGGTCAGGTCGGGTCAACATGCTCAAGTCTCCGGAGTAGTAGAGAGCAAGGGCTGATACTTCCGAGGGGGCATGGAGTGAATTGACACACGACACGAAGTGAGACGTGGAAGTGTGGAGGGGGTAAGCTTTATTTTGACCCATCCGCCGGAGGATAAAAAAAAAAAAAGAAGTATTATATCATGCCTATACTACGCGCAGAGGTGCGGTCACTCCGTATCATTTTATTTGATTTCTACAACAAGTACCGCTGTACGTAAGTAGAGTAAAGAAAGGCTGAAAGCAGCGCCGCCGCCCCAAGCGACTTCAACGAAAATGTGACATAGCACTATAATAGCACTGCTGCTGTACCAATGTCTTCGGAAACGAAGTACACGGAGTTAGTATGGGGTGCACCAGGATGCACGCACGTGTTTCCCCCCCCTCCTTTTTTGAAATCCGCCGGCGGATTGACAAATGTGAAGCTTAAGGGAGGGGGGGGGGGGGGGGGCGTACTCATTTTTCGCTTTTGTTTTTTACGCGCATCCTGCGTTTGTACTCCATCTTCGTTTTTCTCGGAAAAAGCGAAGTCTGTTCGTTTTTCGCTTTGGTTATTCGCTTTTGTTTTTAGGTTTTGTTGTCCCCCGTTTTTGTGCGGGCCCTAACGCTCGCGGGCTTGTTTCTCCTCTGTTGTATCGAAAAATCGTGTCTTGCATACGTAGTATTTTTGTGCGATTTTAGGATTACAGGGACTCCTTGAGCGAGGTAACCCTCTATCTATCATAGGGGATTTTGCTCGTTTTCGTGCTCGTCGGTCAGCGAGCGAACGTTCGATAGCTTTTCCTGTATAATAGCTGATGGGCAACAGTCAGTGCAACTTATGTTTGCGGGAGTCGCAAAGGAATTCGGCGTGGGCGGAGAACCCGATGCTTTCAAGTATGGGCCCCATTTTCCTTACTGAAAATAGCGGCGCGCCAGCCGGGAGGCGGGGAGGACGACAGTCAGTACGAGGATTCTTCCGGGCGAACGGCGTACCCGCCACTGCTGGCGTTCAGGGCGCACCTCGGGATACCTGTTGAACCCTTTCAGAACTGCAAAACTTATCCCACACTAACTCTCAACACCAAGAAAGTCGTCGCCAAAAACGTCGGACCCGTTGTTGAGGGGATCACACAACCTCCCCAGATTATAGCGCTCGAACTGCTGTGTGTGTGTTCTTCACATTAAACCGTCCTTTCTACCCGTCGACATCCAGCACACCCGGTGTCTGCGCCGATTCTTCATCCTAGAGAGATACCAGTTCTTCTGTGGTCACGAAACTACGACACAGAGATGCTGTAGATCTGAATGAATGTGAGGCGTTGCCCGACGTATCGTCGATTCTATTTGACCGCCAAGGAGACATTTCGGCCTAAATTGTCCGATTTTCGATGCGTCGTATCTCCGCACGCACATCATGAACACGACTAGACTGTCGCCATAAATGTAAATTTGCCCGATGTGCTTGGCTTTCCGAAAAGGCTACCAACGTCGATGAACTCGAACCTCCCGCAAGCAAAGTTCCCGTTACCGCGTACGTGTTTCCCCCGCCGATATTTAGCGATTTTTTTGCTTGCTTTGCTTGTGTACACACCCGAAGATGCTTATTAATAGTTTCAGCGATTATTCAACAATTTTTTAGGCGAGTTTTTTTTTTTTTTTTTTTGCGATTTGCACGAACCGTACCGCAAAGAGAGGGAGAAAAAGCAATACATTATTTATGAAGGGTCTAAATGTCCCCATCACAGCATTGGGTTCTCTTAGGATGTGAAGAATCGGCACAGACACTGGGTGTGCTGGATGTCGACGGGTAGAAAGGACGGTTTACTCTGAAGAACACACACATTTTCATACTGTCTGTCACATCTCCGGGGGACGCGCGACATTTTCTTTCTTCCTTTTTTGTTTTGAGTTTTCGTACGGTAGTGTTTGTGTGTTTGCTTGTTTGTCTGTTTATTATTGACTTTTTCCTACGTACGAGTATCCGCTTATTTCATTTTATTTTCTGTGCTCTCTTTCACGCATCTGGATTGCTAACAGGGTAGGTCGTGCCTGTCGTATATGGCATTGCATTGTCTGCTCTGCTTACTGCATTGTCAACGCAAGTACCTCTGTGTCGTAGTTTTGTGACCACATAACTGGTATATCTCTACGTAGGAAGACGAATCGGCACGGACACTGGGTGTGCAGGCTGTCGACGGGTAGAAAGGACATAACAAAGAGAGAGACTAAAAATAGAAACGATATATACATTCTTTATGAGGGGTCTAACTAAATGCCCCCACACCCGTTGCAACGTTGCACAGATGCTCCGAGTATACTTGATACTCCGAGTATACTCGGAGTATCGAGTATTTTTCGTAATCCGAGTACTGAGAGTATTTGAGTACTGGTGGCCTAAATATTCGGAGTACTTGGAGTATGAACAGTACTGAACGCCCAAATACTCCGAGTACTGGGAGTATGAGCAGTACTTATACTCGAGCACAAGCAGTACTCGGAGAAAAACACATCTAAATTACTCGGAGTACTCCGAGTATCGAGATTATTGAACACCGAAATACTGCGAGTACACAAAATACCTGAAGTATTTTTTTTCTAAAATACTCTAATTATACCTCCAGGTAATGGGAGCATCTGTGAATTTTGAAATGCTATAAACGCCAGTCACATGCTCCCAGAACTTGGGAGGAATGTCGGCCGAGTCTTTAAAATGATGCGAAGATGCTCCCAATATACTTCACACTCCGAGTATACTCCGAGTATCGAGTACATTTCGTACTCCGAGCACTTAAAGTATTATAGTACTGGCGGCCTGCATACTCGGAGTACTTGGAGTATGAGCAGTACTGAAGCCTCAAATACTCGGAGTACAAGGAGTAACCGCAGTATCGGACCCCGAAATACTCCGATTACAAGCAGTATCGAGAGTGTTCATACCCGGAATACTCCGAGTACGAGCAGCATCCCGGAGTATCGAACCCCGAAATACTCCGAGTACACGAAGTACCTGAAGTATTTCATCTCCAATAATAATACTCTTTACGTTACTCCAAGGTACTCGGAGCATCTGTGCAACGTTGCAACAGCAGAAGGGGCTGCTGCTCCTCGTACCTCGGGCGCGTGAGTATGCTGACCCGACCTGATCCTGGGAGAATCAGGTGTGGTGGAGATAGCCGCCTGTGGGTAATCGTGTAATCGTATCATACATAAAATAGGTAGTGTGGGACTCGCGCGATCAAAAAGGTTGATCAAGGTGAGATTCGAACTCACGCTAATGAAAACTAGTGCCTTAAACTAGCGCCTTAGACCGCTCGGCCACTTGACCACATGATAGGAAGTGCAGCAGCATTTTGGTTCTCTGCAATATTTCCAAGGAATTTGTCGCCAAAAAAGTTGGTATGTGTACTATTAGAAGTATCAACCACTCAATCGGTGGAACTCGCAGCTTACCATGACCATAATGCCAGAACCAGCGCAGAACAAGACCGCGACAAGACACGTCACATGTCGAGGTCCACCACGATTTTCTTTTCATGATTACAGCAGGGATGATAGCATTTCGTTCAAGCTTTTGTTGGCGTCCGTGCTCTGCCTGCCGAGGGTTCAAACCAAACCGTCCGGTCGTGAATGGTAATGTAGCACGCAGTAGGGGGCACAGACTGATGCAGTCGTGGAGCTCATCAGTTAGGGAGCGAGCTCGCAAAAGGGGAACCTACCTGAGATGCCTTGAACCAGAAACGCCGTTAACAGAAGAACCCACGGGGTTGAGCTTGCCCGTCAAACCAAACGACTGGGCTGCATCCAGCGCACAGGCGACGCTGAGGGCGCTAAAATACTTCATGGTCCAATGGGTGTCTGGTACCGACGATTCGAACTGACCCACAGCAGCAAGACGATAGCTGTAACAGAGTGCTGGTGTGGTCGCTGCTCCGCTTGTTGAATTGAAAAAAGATGACATGGCCCTAATGAAACAAGCCTTCGTACTCATGTAAACCCCGACAAAATGAAAAAATGAAAAAATTAAGTGGGTGCGCTGCAATGAGGATGAAAGGGCATCCTCATTGGTGCGCTGTTTGACCACAATATGAAATAGATGAAAGCCGAGCGTGGCAAACCACAGAGGTGGTAAACCCCCACAACAGCGTGCTCTCACAATCGACACGCAGCGACAAGCTTTACGCTTCTCCATCTTCCTGGGTTATCGACCATCGACTGTTCGGGGGCAGTTCATCTTCCACTCCCGTTGCCCTTCTTGCCTGAGAGTTACTGCAACGGCTCGAATCAGGCCAACCTGCCTGAGGTCTGGCCTTTGATAGCTTTTGGAATTACTACAGCGTTTGGTGAAGAACTACCGCAAACATCGCTTCCCATCAGAACGGAGGTGACCGGCTCACCCCCGCAGGGTACCCCCTTCGGAGACCTCCTCGCTTGAACACGCGAGACCCCGGTTCCTCCCCCAGCACGGGTGCCGTGGTGTCGTCGCCTTGGGGAGAGGGGGAAGGTGACTCGAACAACAAGCGAGGGAAGTATTTTGACTCTGGAGAGATGAGCTCCAAGCTCGGCAGCAGCAACGGCGGCGGCGATGCACCCGCTGCGCCCGTCGCGCCTCCAAGCCCTGGCGTCTCGAAGCTGGTCAAGCTGTCGCTGCTGATCGTGCTGTGCCTCCAGAACGCGGTGTACACCATGCTGCGGAGATACAGGTGCGAGAAAGAGAGGCAGAAATACAAAATCGCGAGCATGCAAACGACAAATGTCCCGGCCCCCCTTCTCATCACCACTTCTGCATATACTCGTCTACTCAGGGGCTGACGTATCGTGCGCCGTGCCACTACTGCTGCCTATCGGTACATGGTACGAGTACGAGCACAGCAGCAGTATATGACAGTCATCAGCAGCAGCAGTGCAGTAGCAGTGCTAGGTAGTGCTGTTGCTTGTATATACCACTGCTGTTGCTACTGCTGTACCATCATCAGTGGACTGCTCAGGAACTGCTGTATTTGATTTTGCTTTTTTCTTCTTGTATTTTCTCGCATGTTTTGCTTCTTCTTCCTTCCGTTTTTTTTCAGCAGCAGCAGTGCAGCAGCAGCAGTGGACTGCTGGGGGAAAACACAACACTCTTATCATACTCGTACGATTATATCAGACGTAGATTGGAGACAGCCCCCATGAATAAGAAAAACCCCGCCCCCCAAGTTGACGCCCCGGCGCACGCACCGTCGAGAGCAGCACCACGTACCACATGGAGAGCAGCACCAAGCGGAGGAAATTGTTGGTTTGTTGGTTGTCGGCGTCCTAGAACCCAGAACCAGAACTGCTGGGTTTTTTTTAAATGATTTTATTTCTTGATTTTTTTTTTTTTAAATGTCTACTGGCACAGACAGTACAACAGCAGGATATCGTATACTACGACAGCAGTCTGCAGTTGTGTACGTACTCGTACTCGCAGTGGTACTGGTGTATCCAACGGTAAAGAGAGACTCTCGCCGGCGCTGAATGCAGAGGGACGTACTAGGTATTCAGTGCAAGTGCTTATTTTTTTTAGGGAAATTGAAATTCGACACGATGATTTCGATTTAACTGGTTTAGTGGATTCGGTCAGGTCTTGGACCTGCTATCGTACACGAACCAGGTATTTTTATACTATATAAATATGTACCTGGTCCTGCTGTAACAGCAGTAACCAACAGCAGTAATAGGCTTCTTCTCGATGTATGGGCAGCCATTCCCGCTGAGGGGTGCTGTGGTTCAGGGATATCGAAATTTTAGACTTTCGTGGTTTATGGCACCGCCTTCCCTGCCTGCAACTTCCGTTTCGTATGTTTACTCGTACTACATCGTTGTATGTACCATACGTGGAGTGTTGTTTCAATACGTATGATAAGAGGACCATTTTAGACTTTGGCGACTTTCGCGCATCGCTTCCCCTGCAGCTTCAGTTCCCCGTATATCGTAAAGGGCGCTTCGCGTAGCGCGCGGTTCTGCCCTATATGGGCGATGGTCCTCAAAAAGCATCCCCCATAGGTTCCGCCTGCTGCGCTCGCTCATCAAGGAGATCACACAACATAATGTGAAAGAAAGTCCCAGATGGCACATAAATTCTGGAGGAAACAGGCGACTTGCAAATGCCAAGAGCTCCATGCTCCACAGGGCAACAAAGCTAGCTGTAAATAGCTGCATGTTCGAAAGAAAAAACACAGCAACACAGCTCGCAGCACGGCCCTGCGCTCGCTGCCTGCTGGGTGCGATTTGTGCTTTTTTCGTGATCGTGTGTGGTAGAACAGCTGTACTTCGTACTTTTTATGTATGAAAGAGAAAGCACAACGCAGCACGCGGTTGTCAAGTTGGGAAATACGAAAAATAAAATCCACAAAACTGAGAAATACTTATTCGCACTCGGCGTACATACTCGTGCTCGAACAAAACGGCAGAAGCGAACAACACGAACGAAAAAAAAAACGTTAGAAAATAATTGAAAACCAAGTTAGGCTAATTATCATGCCGTCAGATTGAGAGGATCGAAAAACTCGGTTTCCGATCCACTCTCAATTCGACGGGGTGTGTTTGAATGTCTTCCCTATCGTCAATCGGATCGATGTTGCAGTCTTTTGTTCTCTTCCTGGCGGCGGTTGATACGAGAGTTGAAAACTGCTTCGTGTCCTGCTCGCGGGTTCTAGGAGGTGCTGCGCTGCGAGCAGCAGCAGCAGCAGCAGCAGTAGAGAGCAGCAGTAGCAGTAGAGCAGTCAACCCAGCATCGGACAGGTGTTTAGGCTGCCGCTGGGTGGTGTGACCGTGTGTTCGGAGGGGTGAAGAGAGATGCGGTGAGCTTCAAAATGTTTTTCGATTGAGCAATCCAATCCACGAATCCCGTCGAAAAACTCGGATTATTTGTTGATTGGATTTCTCAATCGAAAAAGTTGGGATCGAAAAAGCTATTTTTCAACTGTATAAGAAAAAGACCGATTGTGTCTCCAATCGGAAACCGGCTGTTTCGGTTCACGTATTGGACTGCATAAGAATTAGCCTTAACACGAAAATTTGATTTAAATAAAAATCCCGTCGGGCCATCGTGTCTGTGACGCTTGCGCCGCTCAAAAAAAAAGTTGGAACGCCTGTCACGTTCTGTCAGCCTCGGCGCTCCCCGCCCCCCCCGCGATCACCTCGCCATCGATTTGGTCCGGGTCGAGCTCTACTGCCTTTCTGCCCCAGTGAGTCCCGTGGCCCGGCTCACGTGAAGCCCGGTGCTCACGGTGGCCCTCGTTCGCCAGCTCGACCACGATGGTGTTCACGCTTGGCTCTCTCTCTGTAAACAGTTTTTGTTCGAGAAATAAGCACCGCTTGAATATTATTTTACACAAGGAAACGACCCTTATAATGTCGGACGTACTGGATTGATCGCAACAGCAGCAAGGCAGACACAGCCTCTTTATGCTTCCCTCGTGTCTCGATGGAGACGCCACGCCTAGCCACGAAAAAGGCGACCGCGCTCCTTCCGCACCCCCCCCCCTACTGGCCAGCGCCCTCCCATACCCGCGATGGCGCCGGGCTCGCCCGCGCTGCCATGTTCTGGGTGCACGCACGAACCCAAAACCGAAAAAGGAAGAAGACTCTCGCCAACAAAAGTATACGTAGGAAGCAAAAAGGCAGGAAAACCCCGGCAAGCAATAGAAGGAGGCGGTGTCAAAGTGGGAGGCCTGAGAGGCCAGGGACGGGTCGACCCGGCCATCTCAGGAGGAATATATCTTTTAAGTATATTTATATCCGTATTCTACGTATTGCAAGGGGAGCGTCTTAGCGCAATGCCCGTAACGGCGGAGAGTAGAGGTAGAATAATAGGTAAGCTTAGGGCGCACACTTGATGAGAAACACTAATTCTGAGATCATATGATACTGCTGCGGTGCTGGTACGTACGTGTATCAGCGGTAAGTACGTCGTAGTCTATACAAATCCAGCAGTATCGTCGACATAAAAACGGAATCTGGGATCCTGCGTGTAGATCACGGGATAATTATAAATGCAATACGAGTACGTACGTACAAGTAAACGTATATATACAAGTACCGGTATATCGTTCGAGACGACTTTGAAAAAAAAAGAACCAAGCTCTCGATCACCACATTATTGGTGAAAATTGCAGCGTCCACACCGCCTGCATGTTCACGGTACGAGCGCACGCGAGTCCCTGCCCGATGCAAAGCAGGTCGGTGGGCACGATGGCGAAATAATCGAAAACGTTCACCCCCCATTAACTATTAACAGCGAGAAAATATCCCGCCCATGCCCATGAAGAACGCATGCAGTATTTCATTTGTGGACCGGAAGGCCCAAAGCAGTTATCCCGCACGGAACTGAAAAACAATGTGTTCGTATGGCGACCCTGCGATAAATGCATGACGCATGACATCCTCAGCAAAACATACGCCCGTGAGACCCGGCTTGAGCACGGCCGAGGCAGCCCCTGGCAGAGCAGGCAGAGTAGGGGTCGGCGAGCACGATGAGGAAGTAGCGCACCGCCAGGTGTCCCTCATCGCGAGGTATATATCGCGAAAATGGCTCAAATTTACCTCGAAGAAAAATGCTGCGGAGCCTTCGCAGAGCAGCACCAACAACTCCATACCGGTATTTATTATTATAGAGTTACTACGCTTCCGTCCCACCCCATTAAGTATTCAGTATACTCGCCCTTATTTTCTCGCTCCCTCCTACTGCTAGTAATATAATTCGTAGTCCAGTCGAAGCTCAGACCAGGGGTCACGCGTCACAGCAGGCTCTTCTCCCTCCTCCCCACTACGGTGCGGGCCTTGCATTTTTATAGTGAGAAGACTTTAACCCTTTCTTCCCTCGTCGACTTGCTACATCGAATTGTGCCCACCCACGCTACGCTCTCTCAGCAATTGGTTCCTTTATTTTTGCAAACAATATATATATAAAATCACCACGGCGGGATTCGAACTCCGGATCTCAATCAGTACCGAATAAGAATCGCGGTTGTTGGGCACTTGCGCTATCTGGTTGGTTGTTGTTACTGTTTTTTTCCCTCCCAACAAGGCATGATACGAGTATCGTGCATATCCCAGTCTGGCGTAAATGAAACATCCCCTATAAAAAGCAGTAAGTAGGCGTCCTTCCAATGCCCACTGGCAGCGACTACCCTGGGTCTTGGGCTCGCGACACTGAGCGGCGGCGTCAGCCGCGAAATCCTTGCATCAATAGTGATTCGTAGGGCTGTGAGTCGGTTTCATTTCACGACTAATAACTAGAAGCCGACTAGCTGACTTCAGTCGGGAAGTCGGCTGGCGAAGCCAGCCGACTTGCCGACGAAAGTCAGGCGAGCGAAGCGAACCAAAAAAGCCCCCCCCGGCCGAGGGGGCTCCGCTGGAGGCGCCCCCGGAGGGGCCGCCGGAGGCGCTTCGGAGGATCCCGCTGAAGGCGCCGCCGGAGGCCAAAAATACGCTATTTGGCTTCACTTTACGCAAGAAAAGCGCAAACAATATGACCTAGATTCACATACATAAGTTTTGAACGAAAAACACAAAAAAAAACTTCAGTTTACACGAGAACTTCACAAAAAACGAGAAGTACAAGGCATGTACCAGGTAGATCTACCCCAGACTAGAGGAACGTGACAGCAATTGTTTGAGTCGCAATACTACCTGGCGGGGATACGAGCGTAAAAGCGAACTCATCACCAAGATAGCGGTGCAAAAAATATCCCCAGAAGAAAAGGTCTTGGATCCCTCCGGGATGTTATTCGTTTATTAACGTCTCTCCCAACCTTGCGCGAAACGCGCGCGTCGATGACGACGGCAAGTCCTAAACACTTCCACAGCGGGTTGTTGGATCTGAGCGGCTTGGTGCGCCTCTGCTCATGCTTCACGCGAGCCGGCTTTACCGCAATTTTGAATTATTATGTAGGATAAAGTATATAAATCGGGGACTTGGCTGTGGCCCGCGTGTGGTTCCAGTGTTATGAGACCGAATATTTCGAAAAACGCCGAAAACACTACTTTAGACACTAACCCTAACCCCAACCCCGACCCATATATACGAGCTTTGTCTCGAAAAAATCAAAAACAAAATTGTTTGAAAAATTGGGACCACACTAAAAGGTATATAAAATAATATTCCCCGATTTCCATACTTCATCCTAGATAATAATTCGGTAGTGCGGTAATGGCTACTGCTTGACGCGGTAGAGCACCGTTTCGGGGTCGCGTGCACTCGCCAAGGTGGTCCGCGGGCCGATAATGGCCACGACTGCGCCGACGGGATCTCCGCCCTCAGCGTTGGCATTGGGTGCGCCAGGGCTGACACCGCCGGCACCGTTGAGAGAGATGGGCTGTTCCGCCATGTGTGTGTGCGTGTGTGTGTGGATCTCCGGCTGTGCGCTGCAGTGTCACAGGGCATGTGAGGGTATCCGCAGCCCGCAGCAATTCATGTTAAAAGCTGTACCCGCATTAAAAAAGCCTTCCTACAGTTAAGGAAACCCAATAAGTCGGAAAGTCGGCACCTCCGTTCACGGCTGACTATTAGTTCGACTAATAACCAGTCGGCGACTTAAGTCGTGCCGACTCACAGCCTTAGTGATTCGGCTATATAACTCGTAAGAAGGGGAATACGCCTCTGCCATCCAATTTCACCGATCGTCACATGCTCCTACATGGGTGATGTGTTCAGATCCTCTCCGGCTATCGTTCATCGCACTGCTGTCATGTATACGTAGTTTCTTCGTCTATAAAATAGCGCTTTTATCTGCTTTCATTCGTAATTTCTAGCTTGTGACGCGAGGTCCTCGTAACTCGTAAGGGCCCGTATTAAGGGGCCGCATTAACGAAAGAAAGTTGCAAATCGAATCGATTTCAAATCGATTTTTTTTTTAATCGACGCGGACTTTCATCTGATTGGTCAAAACATGAATCACCGAAAAGACATTTGTACTTTGGGGCATGAAAAAATGAAAAATTCGATTCTATCGGATATCAAAACAAGTCCCAAAATACTTTATTTTTTGCAAATCAAATCGAATCGATTCGAATCGATTGGAGTTCATCCAACATGCATGGCATGTTCCCACTGGGTGAACGTCCCCGAGGCGATCCGTCGCTGTTTGGGCTGTTCTCGACAACCACCAACGAGGCGATAAATCGTTAACCTCAACGAGTGGCGACCGGAGCGATAGCCGCGCCCACAGCTACATACCATAGCACAACGTGGCCCGGCGATGGCTCCTAAAAAAAAATCATGGCGGTCGCAAGCCCAATTTTTCCACCAGCTCGATCGGCCAAGCCCGGCGAGAACCAAGCGATCGACCCAAAACACGGAGGAAAAACTCAAGACTTCGATAGCTGCATCGCTGTCGCTGTCCGGTACATGGCGTTTAAGGGCTTCCTCCGACCACCCACGCGAAGCTGAGAGTGACAGCTTCCTAGCCTGGGCCTTCAAAATAAAACAGAGGCCGTAGCCGGCGTGCACGTGACGATGCACGCCGTCGCTCTCAGTTTCTCCCCTCGGTGCTTGTCAGCCGGGTGTTCTGTGGGATGTCGCGTTATTCCGATCTCATTCACATCTCGAGAACATACGGAACATACGTGGTTTCACACGATAGGACACAAAGCCGTATTTTCACTTAAATCGGAAAAAAATCGATTCGATTCATTGAAAAAAATCGATTTGAAATCGATTCGATTTGAAACTTGCCTTCGTTAGTACGGGCCCTAATAACGTTCTTGCGGCGGGCAAACAACACTCTCTCTATTTGTTTTCTCTCTGTTTTCTCTCTTATTCCTGCTTCGTGAATAATACGTACGCTCATTTCATATACGACGTACAGCTGTTGTTGTTGTTGTTTTTTTTTTTTTTAATATATACCAGTATGCGCGATCTCTTCTGCTTTTTTTTTTTTTTTTTTTTTGCTTATCTTGAACGCGCTTGCGTTTTCATAGCTGCTACTAAGTATAAGCTTCCCTGTTGGTGGGCTATGCTTTTGTTTGTTTTAGTTTCTCTCCCCCCCCCGCTCTTGTCTACTTATTTCATTTACGTCGTACTTGCCTGCAAGTATGCAAGTCTGTGTATTCGCTTGCGTTTTTTCGCTTTCGTATATATTCTCTGGTGTTTTCTCGCATAAGTACCGTGATGCCTCCCTGCCTTTCTCCTTTTCTCCCTTTTCCCCTCTGGATTGATTTCACGTTTTATTTTTTTTTCGCCGGAGTGAGGTCCACGATGCGCTTCGGTTCTGATGTGTATCAGACTGCTTTGTGTTGTTATTCGTTATTTTTCATTTTCGCTGAGGTGTGCTTCCACTCTATCGTTTTTTTTCTAGCCAGTTACTTATCTGGTCCTGCTACCCCGAGCATGGTGTGCAAATAGTAGGGCTGAGCACTGGCTGACTCAGTCAGTAGCGATTATACTGTCGTCAAAATCAATCAGTATACTGGATTGCAACAGTATATACTGTCTCTCCTCTCTCTTTTCTCCATCCGAAACGCATTTTGTGGGTTTCGATATTTTTATATGGGATGTTTCATGGACGTACGTAAGAAAACCCCTACTGGCGAATATACTGGCCGGGTCAATCAGTAGATTGTTACTGCCAGTAGATTACTTCTGCCAATAGATTAATACTGCCATTACATACTGTGGCAGTGTCCAGCCCTAGCAAATAGCCATTATCGCTCTGCGATACACCTCCTATGTCTACCAGGGCACTTGCGTGGCCGACCTCTATGGATAGACTGGCCCTAACGAAGACCAGGTTTGAACTGCGCGCTATGAAGGCCTTAGCACGGCCATTTGTTGTTGTTGTCGTTGTTGTTGTTGTTGTTGTTGTTGTTGTCTTCACATTAAACTCGTTTCAGTTGCTAATCCCTGTAGTCTAATATAGCAAGATCACAGCCCGTGGTCACAAAAGTGCTAGAGCCATCAGAGAATCCTAAAGAACACGCACACTTAGTAGGGAAAATATAATGCACAAGCCCGAAGAGGTACACCTAAAATCCCTACATCATGTTATGCGTGTTCAAAACTGAACTACACGCCCGCAATCTCCATTCGACTACAGCAGCATCGCCCCCCCCCCCCCCCTCCCACTCTTTACCAATGAATTTGCCGACTACAGCGTAACTACTGTCTGAAGTGCTGTCTGTACAAAAACAAACGGTAGGCGTGGGAACAAGATGGAGCACGCAGCTGCTGTCTGAAGTGCTGCCAGAATGACAGTCCGCGGGCACAAAGTGAAAAAGAACAGCCAACCAAAGCCATCATGTCCATTGACAATTACCCGAATCTATCCTGAACGTCTGTGGGCACAGCATTATAAACATCGACACTGATTAGGAATCGTTCCACATTAAAGGGGTCTTCCACGATCAGGCACACAATTAAGGCACCCGGGGTATCCGCGCCATCTCTGCCGCGTCTCTCTACAAAACCAGTGACGTCATCCACACAGACCCAACAACAATATTCAGGGGAGAAACGAAATATTTGTCAACAAAAATAATGTTTGTCCGTTCGCCACGGGTTTATGTCGTCCGTGCTCCGGATCGCTGCTCCGCGTTGCTGTGCTGCTGCTCCGGCGCGCCGCTCCGGTGCCGCTTGGCCAGTCCTAGCACGGCCACACTCAACCCGCTCCGTCCGTACACGCTCTCGTTGCTGTCCTTCCCAGTCGGCTCCTCGCTTTCTCCCTCGTTGCACTCAGGGTGCTTGGTCTGGAAAATAAAATTTCTCGCGCTGAAGGGGTCAACCAGCCCAGTCTTCAGCTCGTCACCACACGCCCCCTCCTCCTTTGATGGCAAAGCCAGGTTACTGAGACAGTACAGCTCCCTCTAGCAAACACACCTAGGGCCGTGTTTGGAGCTCCCCGAAGCGTTGCCGAAAGGTCTTTCCTATTTTTTATGTGTTGCACAATAATCATTTACGATAAAACCGCCATCATATTAGTAAGCAGAACAGCCGCCCAGACACACGCCCCAAGCATGGCGCCTGTGCGCACACGGAGAGTCGTAAACGATACGTAGCCACCCGGACTATGTTTGGGGGGCTGCCTGCTGTGTTCTGCTGCCTTGGTGTGCGTTTTGCTGCCTTGGTGTGCGTTTTGCTGTCTATTCTCTGTGCCATACCGAGGAGCATCGATACCGGTGACTTTTTTGTGGCACCGAAATCACGACAAACCATCACAGGGTGACAAACCATCACAGGGTGTCTGCGCAGAAGATTTTTTACGATGAATCGAGCTTATTTAATTCTCCCGCTACCGACGGCTACTCACAAAGCCTAAGCAAATAGGCACAAGCATGACCAACCTGTGCATATTTGATATAGCATATGATGGTAGAGTCATACATATAGGTGATACCTGGTATTAGATTGGACCACTGCATTCTGTTCGCCGAAAACTCTCCGGATGCTTCGGATTGGCCAAGCTTGCCCCCAGAGTGGCCTCGGACCGTCCCGCGAGGTTGCAAGAAGAACTATGTACTGTATGTGAAAACTAAAAAAAAAACCACAAAAACACAAAAACCAGCCTCAAAGCGTTCAAGTATTTTTTGGTGTATGTGCTTTATCTGATATGTTTGGGGGTGTGAGACCGGTAAATCCATCTCGGAAACAAGGAAACCCCTAAAGGTGGGCACACGGCAAGTCTATAACTACACGGGACAGAAAACGCCAGCCATCTACCAATCAGATCGCTTTATTAACGGGAGCCACGGCAGCTATCTACCAATCAAATCGCTGTATTAACGGGAGCCACGCCAGCCAGATGGCGAAATCACGCCGCACACCAACAAGCCCACAGCACGAAAACACCGCATCACTCACGCGACAGCCATGCGACGATTGACCTTCGATCTCGACAAATACTCAACCCACGATTAACCCACTTCGTACCAGGCAAGGCCAGTGAGTATACATAACGATCTCGAAGGTATCATTGCGATCCGTAGTCTAGGAGGAGAGAGGTTGCCTGCCACGTCATGTGATCTTCGTCTAAACCTTCAAAAAGTGCTGTTTTTGGCCATCGGAGACGAATCGAGAGGTTTTTCGTCTGTTTCCAACACATTGGCTGCCAAATACATTTTTATCAGACGCCTGACCGGCGCCCGCCACATACCATCCACCGAGAGGGGAGCACTGTAACACTAGGGTGGGTCGGAGCCTTTAACCAGTGCGATCCGTTCAGATTTCATGACGCAGTCGCTGGATTTGTCGATCGATGTCAAACATGAAAAACGGTATATTTCTTGCGATCAGCGAGATATCAAGATTTGGTGTCGTCTGTTTTCTACACACCAGCGGTCGAATGTTTTTTTACCAGATGCCTGACCGGCCCGCGCCACGTATCACCGATCAAGGCATGAGCACTGTAACACTAGGGTGGGTCGGAGCCATTAACCAGCGTGATCCGTTCAGAGCTCATGACGGGGTGGTTGGGTTTGTCGATCGATGTCTACCGAGGATTATCATAAAATAGCTGTCTCCAGAACCTGCCAGAACAGGAGTTTTATGAGTATTGCGCGGGCTTCCCCAGCGTAATTAAAGTCCCCGCGAGCTGTCCCGTGACGTTAAAAATTTGCCGGGTTAGCATTACCAATTTGAACGACCTCTGCCGTCTGTTCTGCTCTCTGCGGGTTGATTCCTGTATGTACGAGTTGCGGTATTAATGCATTCATATTCGCACTACCAGGTATTAAATATTACTGTTAATACTAACTGTAAGTACGTACATATTATACATATTATAGAGTGCTCAGTATTGAGGCAAGGCCTCACTACGTACTGCCTCAGACTAGTATTAATAGTAGGCCGTGTGCATTATGACGTCATAACATGCCATTCTCCGGAGTAATTAACAACGGAAGAAATTAAGAAAAATAACAAAAAAAACCCGACGTCCTTTCAGTCTTTTGGTTAAAAAGAACACGAAATCTGGAGGCAGGAATTGAAAAACATATTGTACGAGTATACTTCGTATAAGCAAACAAAGAAGCCTCAAAAGCCATTCGCGAAAAACACACACAAAAAACGTGATTCACAAGACAGAAGCATTCAAACGCCGGACCTGGCACGAGCACCGTGGCCAAATCGAGATGGATTGCGATGGGGCAAGCTTTTTCACCAGTTGATGCAAGCTCGTCCGGTTCTCTAGACCCGGGGTTGATCCAAATCTGGTATTCATTGGCCTCGCAATCAACGAAGCACGACCCGCCGACGGACAGACACACCGAAAACCGATACACTGCTGTCTAGACTATTACGGGGGGCCATAGTAAATACTAGTAAATAGGACCTACGGTTTACACAAAAACCTATATATGTACATATTTTTACCAACAATAGTTGGTCCTATTTACTATGGCCCTGCGTAATAGAGCAGGCTGCCGGTAGCTCAGTAATAAAAACCTGGACGCACTCCGCTATGATTAGGCTACGAAAAATCGGCCTCGTGCTTCGCTCTCGGACTTGCCGCATTATGAGGACAAGACCAACTCTTATATTAATAGGATTTTTTTGGGCCGTGATTTCTGGCGATTATTTGGCGATTTTTTTTTGCTAGTTTTGAGGCTCCATAAAGATGTGCATGAGAAGTAACGACCGTCTATTATGGCTTCTGATTTATTTTTACTGGTTCAGTAGAGTATTGGTTTTTTTCTTGTTTGCGTCAAACGACGCGAAGCCAACGGCTGCCGCGCCGCCGCGAGCGTGGTCTCGGCATCCACGTACGGGTGGATTTTCGCGGGCGACGTCGAATCGCTATCGCTGCTGCTGCCGCTTCTGCTGCTGCTGCGACGTCAAATCGCCATCGCTGCTGCCGTTGCTGTTGCTGCTGCTATCGCTTCCATGCGAGGGAGACGCGATATCTTACACAGGCGTCATATATAGCCCGTAGGTACAGCTTGCCGTAGGTGTGATGCTTCGGCGTGGGTGACGGATATATTCGGCAGATGGGCAGTAGTACTGCTGCTATACGTAGGGATATTACGCACAATTCAAGTAACTCTGAATCCCTGGAGGCACGAGACACCGCTAGAAACTGGGCTCAGTCCTGAGAGGATTCGCTGGTTTTTGCCCTCTCCAGGAACTGGCATGAAAAAAGATTTGCTGATTTCCTAGCCCATAAATAGATGGTGCGGTTTGTGGGGTTCGGAGATAGCTGAAAACTTCAGAAATAATAAGTAATAAGGGCTAAAACAAATCCCATGATAGTTGGTATACGACTAAGAGGTACTGCTGTATATTCTCCTAAATGTGTTTTATCATAACATAGTACATATTGTATCCCAGTATATGTATATCGTTGTATCATATATATACCAGGTTCAGTATGTCTTGGCCTTGTTGAAAGGTGGTGGGCTGGTTGACGGCCCTCGAAAATATCGTATCGGGGGTATGATATGAGAAGCAGTGGCATAAGCCATATCCCTCTTGGCGGAAATACTTATACTATCCAGCAGTACCTCGTATTAAATACTATCCACTGCCCTAGGATGTCGACGGGTAGAAAGGAAGGTTTAATGTGAAGAACACACACGCTATAATACGAGTGTGCCTTTTGGAGTCTGCTGTGGATATTAAACGGGGCTTATAATATATCCGGCCACAGAGGTACATATTTTATACTCGTATTTATCAAAAGTAGAAGCAACAGCTGTGAGATGGAGCATTTCGGGTAACAAATGTACATGTCAGGCGTAAACGAGAAAAAGAGAAAACGGACCCACACCGCCCACACCCGCCACCATGACGGAATTGAAAACAAATTGTGTACGTCGTAGAATAGCGGGTTGGGATGTTTGTCAAATTTATCAGTTTGTTTTTTCAGTTTTGTTTTACTTTGTTTCAAATATACCCGCCCTGTCTGGGACTGAAAACTATGTGGGGTGTCGATTTTTTTTTGTGTACCCTTGGATATTAAAAAAAATGTCGTAACACACTATGTTAGGGCTGGGCACTGGCACTGTATGTACTGGCAGTAGTAGTCTACTGATTGAACCGGCCAGTATATGCGCCAGTAGGTTTTACGTTGCGTATGTCCAAGGAACACGCCACGATATAGCACGCAAACCCACCAAATGCGTTTCGAGAGGAAAGAAGAGAGAGGAGAGACAATATACTGCTGCAGTCCAGTATACTGATTATTTTTGACGACAGCAGTATAATCGCTACTGACTGACTCAGCCAGTACCCAGCCATAATTTATACTGGTATGTTATACACCTCTCTGGCCAGGAATATAAGCTCCGTGTTATTTCAATGCAAGAGTCGGAACGGGGGTTATATTCCCGACCGGAGCGGTATCACACGAGAGAAGCCCAGGCAAGACCAGGATCAGTCGCTTTTTTACAATGTATTAGACGGCGTTCGTGGTTGCTTTTTGCGTTTTTTTTTCTCTCCCCTCTCATTGGCCGAAAATAATTTACGTGGGCGGTTGGGACCACCCAAGGAGTAATACGTAATAGTATTTTAATATTTTCTCACGGAATCACACATTCCAGGTTTTTGTAGAACTACTGCCTGTGTAGTCATATTTGGCGGGGTTTCACGACTAATAGCTACCTAGTACGGGGGACCATAATAATCAGGACCCCTCACGTACACTAAAACCTATATATTACAGTTTTTTTACTGAACATATTTGGTCCTGATTACTACTGCTGTATGTTCCCCCGTAATACCAGGTCAGTTAACCAACTATTCAACTAGCTGTGTTTAGTCGGCAGGTCGGCTGGCGGAGCCTGATGATTGCCAGCCGACTTGCCGTCTTGAGTCTGGCGGGTATAAGAGATGCAGTACATATCTGCTGGTTTGAGGGAGGCGTCAGGATTCCAGAGGATATTTGGCAATTTACAATTTACGCACGCTCTACTAAAACGCCTCATATTATACCGGAAACCGGTCGGAACGTGCGTATGAGAAGAGCGAGAACGGCGACTTCACGGCTTCACGCACGATTATGAACGAGGATATAAACCTTGTCTTTTGTCCATCAGCTGGAGCTACCCGTATCTAGCCCTAATATTGGTGTAATTGTGTGTACGTCGTATGATATGATACTACTTGTCAATTTGCAGAGAAGTCCTACGGAAAAGTCCCACGGGACAATTCCTGCGGGAAACGACTACTTTAAGTTCGGGAATATTGGCTGACTGCTGTGCTGAGTGTCGTCGCGTAGAAATAAAGTAACGGTTTCATGTTAAGAACACACAACATACGACACATGCAGCAATACGAAGCGGTACCGTCTTCGCCGCACTTTTTCGTGTACGTTGGTTCGCGACGTTTACGTCGTTGGACGATGTGCATGTTATACAAGAGGGTGGATTTATCGAGCATTCTTCAGTCCCTCCGTGTTGAATGAACCTTACAACTGCAATACCTGGTAGGCTTTAGCCTGGCTGCCGACACGCCACCCACCCACCCACCCAC
>MEHQ01002031.1:28448-67011 GCA_008828725.1 Saccharina japonica | reverse complement strand
GGGGGGGGTCGTAGAGGGTCATGGTTCGCGGGAGGCGGGTTTAAAAAGGGGAAGGTTAGGGGAGCGGGGAGGGGAGCGGGGGGGTGGGCACGCTTGTGTGACTTCAAGTCGGTCTCTCCCCGTGCCCTGTTGTGAAGGTTTATTTTGTTTTGTTTTTGGGAGGAGGGGGTGGGAGGGAGGAGTGATGCCATGCAGCCACTACTGTGATGTGTCTGCGGCAGTGTGCAAAACATCGTCATGTTAGCTAATATGATACGTGTGTCGCATGTTCATGTGCACACCATGATCTGTGGATAACACGATGTGTGCACAAAACATGAAATGTTTTTATATGTTTTTTTTTTATGTAAACGTAAGGCGCGCAGTACAGCAGTTATACATAGCATACCCCCTGTGCGTGCGTTGCGGTCCTTCCTGTGTAACACTTTTTGTGTGAAACACTCTTGTGTGTGAGGTGGTGTTGGCCCTTACGTCAACAGCCCTCTGTGGGGGGTGTGAACACATGTCGAGGCGTTGCAGTGCCCGGAAAGGGGGGGGGGTGGAGATGTAGGGCCCTTTTTGTTGATGGTGGGGTGTTTCTGTGTAGCCGTGTTGAAACTGCTGTGGAGGTGGAATCCACTGAGTGTGATGGCATGCCACAGAGAACGAGTTCATCCCCAATATACGGGTCGTGCAGTAGTATAGCAGCAGCAGCAGCAGTAGCGGCAGCAGCAGTAGTAGCAACACTAGTAGTAGTAACTCTAGTATTTCTAGGTGTGTGTTTTAGGGGCCGTGGGCACACGGTTGGCTGGGAAGAGGAATGCGCCTGATGTGTCTCGTGAAACACTCGTTTTTATATGTTTTGTGTTTGTATTTTTTATTTTGTTTCTCGATGTGTCGGTGTACGTTCGTGTTTGTCCCTCCCAAATGTTTTGATCTCTCTTCTGTTTTATCGTTACTGCAGTGTAGCAGTACCCATACAGCTCCTCGTTATTTGCCTTTTTTCTGTTGTCTTAACGGCGAGTATTATCGCTGTTTTTTTCGGGTTTTTTTTCGGGTTTTTTTTCGTATAAATGCGTAGAGAGAGACAGACCAACGAAACTTAACCGATGCCTGCGCCAACACTACAGGTTGCTCAGCTGGTGCTGCTGCCATTTGGACCTTGTGTCACTCCCGCGACAATAGTAGTCAGCCTCGATGTTTATGGTGTTTGGGTAGACGTGGCAGCATGCATACCCAGCAGCTGGCGAAACGCAACCTGTCGGTGGCAAGGTAGAGTATACGTATGTACGTGCAGCGTGTACAACAGAGACGAGCAAAGAGCGTAAGAGTATGTTTGGCAGGGTCTACAGTCCGGGTACGACCAACACAAAAAAACAGGTTCTTGGTATGATACCCGGGTGTACTCCAGGGTATATACTAGCAATCGTATACAAGAGTATGTTTAGTAGGTTATTTGGTCTGGATGTACCCGGATATTATGACCCAACATAATAACGAGGTCCTTGGTACCCGGGTACCGCTCTTTGTGGTACAGTTAGTACTCCAGGGTATGTACTAGTAATAGTATCCCCTACTAAACACATATATCTCTGGAAGACGAGTGTTCTAAAAAGCTCTCCACGTTGTTCGATCACACCCGGTGCTTCTCTAATGTACGGCCGGCCGTGCGGTATCATAGGTATATGATGTGCACCATGTATATTCTACGGGTGACATTAATAAGTTTTCGCTCGATTGTTCTTTTGTTTTTTCTTGTTTTTTTGGGGGGGGGGCTTGCCAAACGTGGCGAAGGCTTTTTCTTTTTTTATGTTTTACACCCTCGTTTTTTTTCTTTTTTTTTCCCCCCTCCTTTTTGTTGTCCTGTAAAGGGGAAAAAAAACGTGTAAAATTGCGTGTTGTCATACTCTCGTAGAAACTGCAACAGTTGAGACAGTTTGAGTTTGCAACTAAACTGGGGTAGTGCACCACGGGGCGGAGGGGGGGGGGGGGGGGGGGGGGGGCTGCTCCACCGTTTTTTGGGTTGGCTTTAAAACAGGGGGGGCGGGGGGGGGGGGGGGGGGGTTTGGCGCTTAATTTTTTTGGGGTTGGTTTTAAAACGGGGGGGGGGGGGGGGGGGTTTGGCGCTTAATTTTTTTGGGGTTGGTTTTAAAACGGGGGGGGGGGGGGGGGGGTTTGGCGCTTAATTTTTTTGGGGTTGGTTTTAAAACGGGGGGGGGGGGGGGGGGGTTTGGCGCTTAATTTTTTTGGGGTTGGTTTTAAAACGGGGGGGGGGGGGGGGGGGTTTGGCGCTTAATTTTTTTGGGGTTGGTTTTAAAACGGGGGGGGGGGGGGGGGGGTTCGGCTCACAGTTTTTTCGGTTCGAGTTTAAAACTGAGGGGCCGAGGGGGAGGGGGAGGGGGGTACTCATTCGCTGCTTGGCTTAGTCATTTGACCGGTTGACCACACGCATACCTTTCGAGACAGAGCACCAACAGCGGGGGGGTCAGCTCGCGTGGGGGACAGCTTGCGCCCAGATGGCCTCTGCTGCTGGTGTGGTGGGGTTGGGTGTGGGTAGGGCGATTTATTATATTGGAGTTTTGTTTTATTTCAGAAGATATGTATGTGCCACGTAGTAGTTCTTGGATTGCAGAGTGTAGCATGAAAAGCAGCGGAGGTGCAATAGTTTCTTGTCAGTTTGCGAGTAAGGCCAAAAACTGGAACAAAACTGTAGTAGTCGTACGCGTAGCAATCGAGGTTATCGAAAAAAAGAAAAATATATGACGTAATAATAATGACGATTTGCCATTACAATCATAATAATGACGATTTGCCGTTACAATCACGTTTTGTTTTACTGCTCTACAACCTTTGAGCTGAAGTAAGAAGATAATCGCTTTTTTTTTGCAGTCTAATAATAGCAGTAAAAACAGGATGTATTCCATATATTGAAAACTTGGGGCTTCGGTCCGGTCGAAGGGGATGGGCGGAGGGAAGGAGAGAGGGAAGGTTGGTTTGGTTCGCTTTGGTTTGTTTTGTGGGTGGGTATTTGGTTGAACAAATCGACACACAACACAAGAAACAACCGAACTGCTTGCTGTCTGTGCAGGAAGTAGAAGTGCTTTACTGCTTGCTGTCTGCAGGAAGTAAAAGTGTGGTATCCCCCCGAGGATTACAAGTAAATAAAAAAAATGTCACGACACCCAAGGGAGTAAAAAAAGAAGAGAAAACGACACCACACTCGTAGGAAGGTCAGAATGAAAAACAAACCGGATCGCTGTGATCACAGGACGAAATGAGCGAAAACCATTTTTTTTTCGTTTTGTGTTCCCTTTTTTAACTTGGTTTCAAAGACCCCCTATTTTTTTTTCGCTGGTGGTAGGTGGTGGGGGGGGGGGTAATTAAAAAAAAAAAGTTATGACTTATTGTTTCTCGGATCACAACGGCCCGTGTTCTTCCCTCAATATAGGGGTGAGGGGGCGGTAGGGCAGGGGGGGGGGGGGGTAGTGGGGTATCTGGGATTCAGATCCGCGCATACCCTTGCGACACCAACGTTGTTTTTGCATCGCGCATGTATGTACGTATGTAAAACAGGCCGCCCCGGCCATGAGTTTGGATGCTTGGTGGTGTATATCAAAGTTTCCCTTCCTTGCGGAATCAAGTTGTTGTTGTATTAATGCCTCGACACCCAACCCCCGTTTGGCACATTCACCAAAAAGCCTTCGTACGATACAAATCCATTGTTTAGTTTATTTTACGCCGTCGTTCGTCGTTGTACATATATATATACAATCTCGATTCATTCAGGATTCATTCGCTCGTGATCATTGATTTATTTGGATCGCAGCAAGCAGCAGAGATATCTATCTGATGTGTGGCTAGATGCGAGAGAGAGGTGTATTGATTGCACGAATACGTGGAAAGAAAGGTAGATGACGCTGTGAAGGCTCACACACTGACGGCCGCTGCTGCTGCTGCTGCTGCTGCTGCTGCTGCTGCTGCTGCTGCTGCTGCTGCACGCTGTATGCACGCCGCTCTGCGCTCGATTTCAGATCGTGTGCACTGTGATACACCCCCCATCCCCTCGCAGTACGTAAACGCCTCACCACAACAATTAATTAATTATAATCGGCCCGCGTTCTTGGATATCGTTCTTTTACCCGTCATTTCAAAGATAAAGATATCGATCCGTGCAACAATATTATACGTAACAAAAATACGCGTACCTACCTGCCATATACACCCCATAGGGCAAAGAACCGAGCACAAGAAAGAGCACGTGCGAGTTAATTGCGAGGGAGGTCAGTCGTACCCGGCACACACGAGACGGACCACGGTGAGCTAAGCGGTGCGCACTATACTGATTGTTCGGCCGCTGTTCTGGGGGTCACAGCTCATGTTCTCGCAGCTTGGTAACATGTTGATGTGACTACACAACGAACGAACGCATACACACACGGCCGGTACAAATAGCTACGAGTTGATAAGTTCAGGTGATGATGCATGCGTTGCTATGCCACATGCTTAGATAGGTACTTCTTGCTGCTGCTGCTGCTGCTGTTGTAGCGCGAGGGTACGTATCATACGTAGCCTCTTAATGCCTTTTTCGCATTCCAGCCAACGCGTGTAACGGGGTGTCTTTAGGGCCCGACGCGTCCAGTCTTCTAGCTTGTTGCTTGCCCCACAGGTTTGCTTTTATACCGTCTTTTTCTTGCTGGCATGTCTCCGCGACTTCCGTTCCAGCCACGTTGTTATTATTGCTGGAGGGATGTGTTGTGCTGATCAAAACCACCACCACTAACCATCACCACCACCACCACCATCACCACCTTGCACCGCGCACCATCACCACCACCACCACGACCACCAACCACCGCCGTGACAACATACCGATATACACCGCGCACTTGAGCTAACCCAAACCCTAAGTCTGAGTCTAAGGAGATAATCAGTACCAGGTTCGTTCGTGGATGTTTTGTTACTGTATCAGGTACCAAGTAGCCTGGTACAGCCTTATATTCGCAAGAGCGGTGGTGGCAATTACAGTAGTATAATACCAGCACGTGCATGCTGGTACATAGTCCTACCAGTATGTCGTCAGTAGGTTATACTGTATGTAGTAGTAGCAGTGGCAGTTGCTCCTCCGACACACACTGTGCGTATCATATGTTCGCAGCAGGTAGCTGCAAAGAAAGCTTGGCGATAGCGGTTAGACCACCGAGCTCGCTTGCTCCGACGATAAAAAGGTTTTTCGAACGACGAGTATCAGTACTACCACTGTTTGCAGATTTTACTTGTTTTATGGCGTATGTATCTGATACATACATTGGAGAGGTCACTGATACTCACTTACTTATCTTTTGTACAGCGGTAAAATTAGAACGTACAGTAGTCACATTTCAGGGGGGAATGATTCGTGATCTGTGTGGCCTAGCTCGACAGGTTGCCGTACTAGAGCCGTATATCCGGCATGAGCTACTACTGTCCATATCATGTAGTAGCCCACGTTTTCTGGTTATCTCTGTACAAAGGGTAACGTGTAGGTCGTAGCGTGTCTGATGCGTGAAAAGCTTGACGTCAATCAATGTAAGAACCATTGGGTATCGATTTTAAATATGCGAATGGTCCTTAATTTTCCATCCAGAGTGCACTATATGTGTCATGCAATCTGGTATACTAATACTATCAATAGTAGGCAAGACTTGAGTGTGAAAAAACTTTGTATACGATTCGTACGAAGCGACCACCGATGCCAATTATTTGGCATTACCACAGCGGTCAACGATGCCCATTATTCGACCGTCCTACAGCGAGCAACGATGCCCATTTTTTTTCACCAGATACATTATTATGTACAGCGATCAACGATACATATTATGTGCCATATTTCCATGGCAATGCTGACATATGACAGCGATCAACGATGCAACATTTCAAGGGTATTATTTGTCATTTCCATGACCACGCTGACATTACAGCGATCAATGATGCACCGATAGCATTTGACCTTTCCATGGCGCGGTGCCGTGACACTACCGCCATATGCGTGGCTCATCATGGCACTGCCCTGTAACGTGCTGGCATTCACGGCGCGGCACCTCCATGGCACCGCCATCGCAGTATGCAGCGCCGGCCCGCTCATAGGAGAGCAATACTCTCGATCCAAAACCGGGGACGCACGAAGAGAAAACGGAACCCAGGCAATTATCACGCGTCGAGGGGCCGGGAGAAAGCGAGAGTGGCGTTGACACCGGGGCAGATGACCACCAACATCCAGACCAGTCGGCATCCTGCCATGTCATAGGGAGCGACGCACGGTGCAACCCTCCCGAGCGAGAGGGGGGCGGCGAGTCACAACACGGACGGTTCTGCCCTGGACGTTCCTATGGAGTACGTGGAGGGGAAGCCATTGCACGCTAATACGCAGGGGTAACAGAGTCCGAGGACGCGGTGGGAGTGAAGCGTTCTCGTGAAAAAACGTTCTTCATGTAGCCATCTGGGCGATGAAACTGGTCGCTCCATTGCCGTCGAAACCACGACCCCTTGGACCATCGCCGTGGTTGAATTTTGATCGCCCTTTGCGAGGCCGCCAGGCCGCCACAGGGGGAGAAGGGAGGAGGAGGGAGGATTACTTCCCATGGCGTGGGGGTGGAATGTAGATGCGGAGTAGGGCGCACGGCGAATAGATATATAGCAGGTACAATGTTTGGGTAAAGTGTGGTAGTGCATATTCAGGGGGGGGTGGGGATGACAGACCCACACCGATGGCGTGGGGATGGAGCTTGGATGCGGCTTAGGACTTACTAATTGAACGTAAAGAGTGCATATTGGGAAGAAGGAGGGAGCAAGGACAACAAATGGAATATTGTGGATAAATCTTGGCGGGAAGCAGACATAGAAGGGTGTTAGACTGTACGCGTAGGTTTCCTTGGTTTCCGTGGTTTTATGCTTTTGGGAATTTTATGAGTGATCAACGCTGAAGATCATGCTGCACATTGTCGGATGGCAAATATAATACTAATAATTGAGTATGTATTCGCAGAGGAGGATGATTGGTTGGATGATATTGGTGGTATTCGACGAATTGTGTCAGCTTTTTCGTTCTGAATGAATAATGCTGTGCACATTGTCGGAAGGCAAATAATGTAATAATAAAAACACCGTGCGTGGCAGTTGCTCGCATAAGCCCGCGTCTGCGCAGTCTCAACGCTTGCCTCGTGGGCGAAAGCCGGTCTCTCCCTTTTGCGTCGTCTTGGCGGACGTTTTTCCACTGTCCGGGCAGTGGGCACGCGTTCATACACAGCGTTCCCAAGCAAAGTCGAAGCCGAAAACCCACCAGAGGCCCAAGCAAGGTAGAAGCTTGGGTAAAACAAGGACACCAAAAAATCCGCGGCAAGGTTATGTATAGACGGTTTGACTACGGCGTTCAGGGAAGGTAAAAGGGACGGCAAGTATTATGGGTGTGATCTCATGCCGTAGCAGAGAGGCCTCCTTAATCCCAAACTATATACGAATTAAAGCGACGACGAAATGTTACTGCAGTAATCTCGATCCAAAACCGGGGACGCACGAAGAGCGTCCCCGGAGGGGGAGAAAGCCTGCTGGAAAGTACCCAAGGAGAAAGTTAAGGGCGGGTAGTGGTGTCCTCGGCGGCTCGTAGAGAAGTACGACAAAGTAGGCCCCGGTTAGGAAAAACAGACCATCCCGCCCGCCCATCGTTGTGCGCGAGATATGACGACAACGGCATTGTTTTTGGTTTGTTTGTTTGTAGTGTTTATTTTGACCCGGGGGTAGCTACTCTCTGCGATGAGGTGCCGAGTTGACTTATATCGATTCAACGCGGGGGTGGTAGCCTTGAGTGAGAGTCCCCGGCCGATCGCAGCAGACAGAGAGGCCTCATGAATCCCAAACTAGGCACGAATTAAAGCGACGACGAAAAGGTATATACTGCAGTAACTCATAAGAAAGCCAGCCTGAAAATTTCAAGAACAACAACAACAACAAAAGCTCTCGGCCTAGCCAATGTTTACCAGGTAAGCTCGAAGAAAGTGTACCCCTTCCTGTGGCTCGCCTGGGCCCAAGGCACCATCCATTGTGCACTACCTGCACTACTGCTGTTGTAGGGATACCGTCTTCTCGGGGACCAAAATAACAAAGCGAAACCTAGTGTAGTGTTCGAACGCGTGGTACGATAGAGTAGAGGTATACCGTTTTTTGGCTGAAACGGTTTTTGAATGACGGGTGCTTCTTACCTTAACCCATTCAGAACTAAAAAAAAAATGCCACACTAATTCCAAGTATTTTTCCCCCAAATACGTGGGATCAGTTCTTAAGGGGTTACATAACCAAAAATCGTCGGAATTTCGTTGTTGTCTTGCGGAATGTTTCATTTTCCACTTTTAGTTAGACGGTGGGGTTGATAAATCGGGTACGTACGTAGCGATATTGTTTTTTTCAAAAAAAGAAAACATTTTCTCGGGGTGAAACATAGGGCTCCCTCCTCAAGTCACCAGCACCCTCAGAAAAAATCATGGTGCACCTGCATGCAGGCTACCCGTATGATAGAAGCATGCGTCTTCGTTCGCTTCGTTCGCGTGCGCCCAGGATAAGAAAGACAGCCTGAGCCCCATTTCAGGGACTGTATGTGCCATGGCACCGCCGCCGGCTATTGCACGCGCCACAAGGATGCAGACAAACGTCCGTGTTCATGGAGTGGCGTACTCTGCTGTATTGTACCGTGCATAAAGTTGTTGCAAATGTGTCAGCTGTGAGTTTGACGGATTGAGTGGTTTATACTCAACTTCAAGAGCTGCGTTATACATTTTTTCCTGAGTAATTCATTCATAACGAACGCAAAAACAAAAATGCGGTCCGTGACACAAAACACAACAAAACAAAAAAAGGGTCACACCTTGTAAAAATTCTTGGGGAAGGCAGTTCGTCTCGATTTTTATATTTTTTCGTGTCACGCCAAGTCACGCTTTTATTTAGGGCCCATCTTAACGAACATCGTTTTTTATTGAAATTAAATAGCAATTAATCCAATTGAACAGAATTTCGTGAAAATAAATGACTTTGGGTCCTATCGAGGAATGGTGTATTGTGTTAAAAAATCGAATAACGCACAAGGGTCAATGAACACCCGTGAGCAACGAACGAGGCGACCTACGGCCTGTGTCCTCCCCGGGGTGCCGCTGCCAGCGGAAAATTATGTCTGCCGGCACCGGTTAGGAGGCTATCACTCTAGGGGTGTCTTGGGTGGGCTGGCGCAGCCCCGAAGCCCCACACGCGCCCACGTGACGGGGATACAGCGATCGAACTTCTACGCCAAGGCGCGACCTGGTCGGTGCTCGTGTGGTTTGGGAGGCAAAGAGGGGTGAAGAAATGGGTTTGCGACGGCCTTCATTATGTTTTAGGCGCCGCAAGCGGTCTACTCTGTGATAGGCCCCGTCGGACCTCGCGCTGCGGCTGATCCGGTGGCCGTGCCTCTCGGGAACGGTGGATCTCGCCTCTGAATCAGTCGACGACATGGCTCAAGTTTGCGTGGCTTCCTTCGGTTTCACGGAACACGCCACGTCGAGTTGGATGAACTCCCCAACTCAATAAGACGTAGAGCAAAAGAAGTCCCAAAAGGCTTCTTGTGGAATTCCGTTTTTTTCTTTTGAACTGGGAATGTCTTGCTGGTTATTCACTTTTCGACCAATCAGATGCAAATCAAAACAAACGAAAAAAAAAACGAACTCAATTCAACAAAAAAAATCTTCGTTAATACGGGCCCACCACGAATCGTGAAATCAACCACGATTCATAGTTGTATTTTGTTCGTTAGGAACAACCTTTTCACGCATTAAATAGCGCATACCTGGTATGCGCAACTACATTGAACCCACTTTTGGGAGTTCAAAGGGTATTAAGGAAAATTAATGATAAAACGTGACGATCTCAGCAACGGCAACTGCGTGATCGCGGGCAGGGGGGAGGGGGGGGTGATACAATGGTTGGTCTCCGAGTTTCAATGATTGCATTACCAGGAGGCGTTTGCGGCGCGGGGTGCAACATGGTCCTCTCATACCTGCTTGTAGGCGGTTCGTAACACCGAAATTATCATTTTTTGTTGTTGCTATCTCGGGGTTTCAAATAGCTTAACTCCTCTTCGGTAAAGAAAACAAAAGTGCGGGAAAATGTGAGTCCATTTTCTTTTTTTCTGGTATAATAGCGAACTTTCATGACTCCCCTACCGAAAACGACGTTGAGGATAAGGCTCGAAGTATCGCCCTCACCGCAGTTTAAGGGAGCGTTGGTCAGAAGTAACGTTTTTTTTTTTTCGTGTGTCCTTCGTGCCTGATCGATCTGATGCCTTTTTCATTACAAGCAAGGCCTCTTGCTCAAAAGCAACTCCTCGTATGTACCTCTGCTACCCTTATTGGCTGATTTTTGCACAACGGAAGTTTGTCAGGCTTCTGATACTGTTTTTACTCACATTTCGGTGACAGCGAGCACTACGCACTACTATCCCGGGGGGGCTATTGTTATGGTAAGCAGAGCCCACGATGGGCCCTAGAGCCAGGTATCCCCCTAACTTTACACACCATATTCGGTTCTGATTACTATTTCGGGAGACCCATAGTAAATACTAGTAATACTAGTAATACTAGTAAATAGGACCTACGGTATGCACAAAAACCTATATATTTATATATGTATATATATCCCTGTATTTACTGGCAAATATTTGGGCCTTTTTGGTATGGTCCTCGGTAATAGGTTAATAGGAGGCGAAGCTACTTGGGCCTCTATTAATAGTTGAGCCGCTAGTATCGGCCCACACGGACACATCCATCAGTAGAGTGCACAGCAGTGCACACAGTGATCATGCCAAACGGAAGCTGCAGAAATAGCAACCCTCCTGGTGCTGAACAATCTCGTTTCACGATGCGGACACAGCAATGGCTCCCCCCCCCCCCCCTGCACTGCAGACCGAAGGGCCCCAACACCTCCTAGAGGCCAATAACGGACAGGGTATACATTGCTCGGGCGACAGTCCGACGCTAGTGGCAATGGAGGTATACTGGTAGGGAGCAGGGTTCGAATTAGTTGGTGAAACGTGCGCAATTGCACCAAATTTCTGAAATATCAGCTTTTGCGCACCACAAAAAACAGTAGATGTGCGGCTTTGCGCACATCTTTTGTAGGCCCCCGCACACTCTTTGGCCGCAGGCCAAACAATTGTGCGGGTCCATTTCGCCGTAGGCGAAAAAAAAAATTGGCGCCTATTTTCGCCGCAGGCGAAAAACATTTGGGTCTCTTTTCGCCGCAGGCGATTTTTTTTAGGCCTTTTTCTTGTGATTTATTCGACAATTTCCTGCCGAATTTGTTTGTGGCTTTCTTTTTTGAGGGGGCTGAGTTCAAATTTACGCACTGAGCGAGACCTTCGTCAGGCTGTATGCGGACTTCTGGAGCGCGGTTCAGAGTTCAATCGGAGGTAGTCACTT
Organism: Saccharina japonica; assembly: GCA_008828725.1. Lineage (NCBI taxonomy): Eukaryota > Phaeophyceae > Laminariales > Laminariaceae > Saccharina > Saccharina japonica. Next base: position 55,561 of record MEHQ01002031.1, on the reverse strand, counting down.
CCCGAACCTGTACAAGGTCGTCAAAATATACATTGTACAGCCGCACTCACTCGTCTATCGAGTGCGAGCGCGGGTTCTCGGCCCAAAACAGGATCAAGACTCCTAGCCGCGGCATTCTTTCGGTGGCACGCCTTGAGCTCTTGATGCGCTGTCTTTGTCGTACAGGAAACAAGGCGTTGACCTGACAAAGCGGCTCGACATTCTTCGTGAAGCGGCCGTTTTTTTTTACGATGCCCTTGCAAAGCGCAAGTAATAAACACTGGAACGCGAGAAATCTATTTCGTTTTGGGTGGGATGATAGCGTTGTATAGCAGTTGTATAGCACCTGTTGTATAGCATGTGAGATGGCGAAGGCCAGATTGCAGGGTGCTAGTGGAAAATTGCGGTGATAAGGGGGCGAATAAATTGATTTCAACATGTTGATTCCTCAGAGTTGACCTGCGCGCTGACATCCATTGCAGTTCTGTATGTGCTTGTCTGTGTGTTATTTGCAAGACGAGCGAATGAGACGCACATTTTGAGGTACATTTACGCACGTACGTCCACAAATTTCGCCTCCGGCGGCCCTCCGGGGGCCCTCCGGGGGCCCTCCGGGGGCCCTCCGGGGGCCCCTGCGGGGAGCGCACCTCGCCTCCGGCTCGGTGTGCGCTACGCGCACATCCAAATATGCCCGATGTGCGCTACGCGCACATGTTGCTGAAGCACTAATTCGAACCCTGGTAGGGAGGAAGAAGTGTCATTATTATGGCAGAAATAATATTTATAGTGCAGTTGTAAACAAAACGGAAGCATCGTATAATTTCAACGACATCATTTCTTTTTTTGTTTCTCGACCGAAGGGGCTCCTTAACAATTGACACATTATACAATTTACGAGGCAACAGGGGAAGAAATGCAAGGTTTAACGTGGTAAATTGACTGGACGGTAAACGAGGATAACACCGTGACGGGGCGGGACGGGACGGGATGGTATGGTAATTCGGCCGTCCTTTTTTTTCCCGTCGTCCGGTCCCCTGTCCCGTCCCGTCAAGAACATATTTTTTTTCCGACGTACATCACCATCCCTTGTCGCCAAGAAAATGTGCCCGCCGCCTTAAACTACCATTTCACCCCCTTGAACAAATAGTCACGAACCGTCCCGTCCCATCCAGAAAAATATAATCCGACGCGCCGGAAACGATCGTCCCTTCCCGTCCAGAACATATTTTCCCGCCCAAAATACACCATCCCTTCCAGCCAAAAAATAATCTCCCATTGGGAAGTACCACCCCTTTCCGCCAAGATGCGTTTTGTTTTTCAGCCCCACCGGGTGTACCAGGTATAGATTATTACTCCAAGGTCTCTTTCCGGTAAGACACCTGCCTTTCAGGTCATGATTATTCCCGTCCATTCCCGTCACAAACAGAGCTAAAACAAAACCAGCCAGCCATACCCCCCCCACCCATCACGCCCACACCCCGCACAGGCGCAACCACCATGCATACACCCCTACGCCAGAATCACAATGTGCGGACAAAAACGCATCATCTGGCAGGATGAACGAATTTCGCTGCGGCAGTGGTTCCCGTGGACCATTCGTACTCGTGTGTATATGGTGCATGTGACCCACTGCCTCCGGTTATACTGCTGTTGTGCCGCATCCAGTGGGCACGACAAGCCGCAGCGATGAAGGCACCCCATGGTCCAGCAACTTCTTCATGTGTCGTATATACACGGAACGGAAGCCGTTTGTAGGACAAGGGTCAACGGGGTGGGGTTGGTGGGATAGGATGATATTAGGGTGTCCCTTTTTTTTCTTATTTCGTGGAAAGTTTTCGAGTGGTCAAGATTGAAGCTACTGTAGTCCAACACGCCATTGGGGTCCAATAGTCTACTACTATACGTAGTACGTAGTCGAATAGGTTTCCTTTAGAGCCTGGTATCACTATAGGGGTACCCTATATATACCCCCTATACGATATGATATCTCCATAGTACTTAGTCATGTTTTTTTTGGCCGGAATGTGATAAATATATCGTATAGTATCACATCGCTATATATAGGGGCTTCCAGCCATATAGGCCTGTATCGCGATATGATATTTGGTATATGATGATATACGACCGATATGAAGTAATATATAGGCCTATATAAGGTGATATAAGTTGACATATCGGCCTATATAAGATGATATTAAGTTGATATATCGGCCGATATCAGGTGAAATACGTGATATAGGCCATCCCGATATAGGCTACGGGCGTACCAGGGTATATCGCAATGTGCTGTCTTGACGATGTATCTGTATCTTTCGGATGGTATATCTTTGGTGGAATATACCGCTGTACGTGTGATATGACACTATACGTATGAGTGCGACGCGTGACGCACATATTATGTAAACAAGGGGACTAACCGGGCACCAGGGGTTCGTATGCGATCGATAGCGCCTCGGGCGGTTTTGATCCGCGATGGGCGAGGAAGTACCTATTAATAGCAACCCCGGCTACCTCGGCAGCTTCGGAGCGGGTTCTTTCGGGGGCAGGGCACACCGTCGCTGAGAATCGTACAAGTCTGAAAGACGAGAACGCCGACAACCTAATTTTCCTACACTCTAACCGGCACTCACCTGTGGTAGTGCAGCCAACCACGGCTGTGTTCGATACGTATACATATGGATGTGGTTGGCAATAGCACACGAAATCGATATATATATAGGGCAGATAGCGAGTGATACATCACATTATATCAGTTATATAATATAACACATGATATACAGGGTATATCACATGATACACAGGGTATATCACACGATCTATGTATGATATATCACATTATATATCATATACCTTGCATATACCACATTTAATATGGGTATATCGAAAAACGCCGGGGTATATGGACATGACTAAAATATATCGACTTATAGTACTTAGTCGTGTTTTTTTAGGGGGTATATATAGATATCATATACCCCCCTGATTTTTAGGGTATACCAGGCTCTAGTTTCCTCGCTTGGTTTCCCTTGGTTTTCTTCTGCCTTCGGTGAATGTTTATGAGTGATCAACGTTGAAGTTATTATAGTCCAATAGTCTGTTGGATCCCAATATGCGTCTGTAGTCCAATAGTCTACTGTAGTCCAATAGTCTACTGTGGTCCAATAGGTTTCGTTGCCTGATTTCTTGGTTCTGTTCTTTCGAGGAGATTATGTTTATGAGTGATCAACGTTGAAGCTCTTTTATGCTGCCATATTGTCGGATGGCAAATGCACTACTGCTACTAATGGTATCAACAACAGATGACGATGCCCACCTTGTGGCATATTACCATAAAAACAAGTGTTTCAGAAGGCCAAGCCGACAGTGATCGGCAACAATGCGAACGAGTGCGCCCTATGCTGAAGACACTACAAATATATACTTCGTACATATTTATAAAATTAACAAACAACAGCTGTGAGGTCCGGGATTTCGTCGAAATTTATCTTTGCAAGCTGAGTATATTTATGCACAAGCTTGTCTGCACGGCCGACAGATGAAGTTCAATGTCTGATAAGGAAACCATTACCAAAAGCTGTTTATAATTTATAGGGGCCGAGCGGCTTCTGCTCTACCCAGTGTATTTCTAGAAATCCATACAAGTCAGCTGCCGTAAATGTACCAAGATCCAAGCTGAGTATATCGTAAGTCGCTTATTGGGTATCTGTTTTGAGGTTGTGCCACGATGTCCCTCCCGTCCACGCAATCTAGCCTGAAGGCTCCTTCCCCCATTTTACCGCCGTGAACACCCCCCCCCCCCCCCCCCCCCTCCCTTCTCCCCCCCCCCCCCCTTCTCTTTTTTTTTTTCGTGTCAATTAAGGAAGTTTTCCATGCCTTCCCGTCAAGCTCCCCACCCGTTCCCTTTTTCCATCCCTTCCCGCCAAGAAAACTGTTTCCAGCTGCAAATTTCTGTCAGTTCCAGCCAAGAGTTTTTTTTTCCGTCCAAAAATGACGTCCCTTCCCGTCAAGAAACAATCGAGTCGAACCAATGCCGTCCCTTCCCGTCAAGATTGTGTATTCTTATGTAGCGTCCCTTCGTGTCAATAAAATATCTCCCGCCATAACTTACCATCCCGTCCCGTCCCGTCCCGTCCCGTCAAAAAGTCATGTTTCTTCTTCGATTACCATCCCGTCCCGCCAAGAAAATGTTTCCCGCCCTCACGTCCCATCCCTTCCCGTCAAGATTTCTCGCCTCCAAATTACCGTCCCAGCCCGTCCCGTACCGCCCTGATTTTACCCCCCGTCAAACAGTACCACCAACTCGTCCCGTCTCGTCCCGCCCCGTCACGAGTTTTCATTTCCCCGTTAAGCGTGGCAAACCAGGGCTGTTCGCGGGTCATGTCAAACCTTACGGGTCAGGTCGGGTGTGACCCGACCCGACCCGTCCCGTGAAACATTCGAGGTGTCTTGACCTGACCCGACCTGACCCGCGAGAGTTTGGAAACCTCTTGACCCGACCTGACCAGACCCGTGATATTTGAAAGCCTCCTGACCTCCTGACCCGATCCGACCCGACTCGTGAGATTAAAAAACCTCTGGACCCGACCCGACCTGACCCGTGAGATTTTGAACACCTCTTGCCCCGACCTGATCGGACCCGCCAGATTCCGATTGACCCGTGAGATACAGGTCATGTCGCGGGTCGAGTCACCTCATCCCGCGAGACCGTTTATCACGACCCGCGGCTTCGGCCCACGGCTACGGCCCGTGGGTCGACACTTAAAAACAAACACACTCTTAATTTTTGTACGAGCTGGTTCCAGCGACAAGCGTGAGATTCCACCTTCGGGCAATAAAAACCGGAATACGTTGATATTTTCAATACTAAAGATATCCACATGCCCGCATGAACAAGGGGAACACATCGCTGAAGAGATTTTTGGTGTACGAGTTGTAGTTCGCGAGGTATGGACATTTTTCGTATTACTTGCGGAGGCGTTGTTGTATAGGGGTGGAAACTGTCCATACTGAAATTCATATAAAATCGTATTCAGGCCATAAGTCGGCCAATACGTCGAATAATTCGACACTAGAAGTGTCGAAATGATCGTATCAACAAGGGAAAGATGCTTGTGACATTGTTTTTGTTCTGCGAAACATGCAAGGCTGTTATATTTACCACCTTCCAAATTACTAGACTTTAACATGAACCGGGAACAATTTTCGAGTACTTTCACGGGAATCATTTTGCACTTTGGTTTTTGAGAGTTGGAAAACCAAATTTGGCATGGTGGTGCATCATAAGAAGATAAAAAAACTGACCACTGGTCTTTTTTTATTTTTTTTTTGTGAATTAGGGAGGGTTAAAGTTGCCGAAAAATCCAGAAAAAACAGAAAAATGTATCTCAAGAACCAAAAAACCAAAAAATAAAAAAGACCAGCGGTCAGGTTTTTCATCTTGTCATGACGCACAACCATGCCAAATTTCGTTTTCCAACTCTCAAAAACCAAAGTGCAAAATTGCGAAGAAGGAATCTTCTGGGTGTCGCTGGAACCAGCTCGTACCCCGCAGCGATATTTGTCCTGGCTGCACGTAGTGGGTATGGATGGATGCGGACATGCGTACATACATTTGGCGGTGTTTTAATCCTTGACCATGGTATCAAAGGGGTATTGTTGAGAATTGGAACGAGAAACGCCTTTTGGCAGAAAGAGGAAATGTTTTGGAAGTGTCTGACCCGCGGGCCGGATGCGCGGGTCCAACTCGGGGGTCAGCAGAAAGCAACTTGTGGATCATGCTGGCCCGCCCCGCGAGTGACCCGCTTCTCACGGGTCATGACTTGATCCGACCCGAGAGATTTCCATCGCCTCTTGACCCGACCTGACCCGATTCGTGAGTTTTGAAAATGATTGACCCGGCCCGACCCGACCCGTGAGACTTGAACATCGTTTGACCCGACCTGACCCGACCCGCGAGATTTGAAAGCCTCTTGACCCGTCACCACCAGATATGTGAGATTTTGGACACTTCCTGACCCGACCCGACCCGACCCGGGAGATTTCGAACACCTCCCGACCAGTGAATATCCCTGCTGAAAACATGTTTTTACTTTTAGATATTGCGATGATACACTGTAGTATTCGTCTCATTATCAGCATTCATTTTAATCGTGTATAATTTTGGTCTTAATTTCAGAATTTTCTTGTTTTGTTCTGCTTTCGAAACCAGTACGTTGGCACCTCATCTGCGTAAGGCCTGTTTCGTCAAAAACGACGATAATTAAATTACAATTCATTAAAAAAAATGAGTTAAGGTCGCGAAGAAAGGTATACTTTGGGTCCCTACTCAGAGAACTGCGTACTTATGTACAGTGTTTTCTTCTATATAACGAAAAACCCGAACGGCTTAAAGGAACACCCGTGCACAATCAACGAGCCCTGCCCCGGATAGGCATATGGCTTTTATCCCTGTGTTTTCCGAGCCCGATGCCCATTGGTCGAGGGCCCCCCAGCCCGCCCTCGGCCAGTGAGGGGCCTCGGCGCGTGCGGCAGGAGTTGCCCCTCGGGGAAACACCTCAGTCCCGCCGCACCCGGGGACGATAAGGCCCCATTCCCAGTTCGGAAATCCCTCCGTATATCCACCACTCCAACCATCCCGGGACGAAACAAATGACCCCCCGGCTCAAGACTTCTTGGCATGGTGTGGAAACCCCAGCCCCACCGGCCGATCGTTGATTGGCTGGGGCCCGAAAACAAAGCCAGCGCTACCCGGGAACGATAGGGCCCCATCCCCGGTTCGGAAATCCCTCCATACATGTACAACTCCAACAACGCGGGGACGAAACCTGAGGTCCCCCGCGTCGACACCGCTGCGCACGGTGTGGAAACCCCAGCCAGACCGGCCGATTGCTGATTGGCTGGGACCCGAAATAAAGCCAGCGCAATCCGGGGACGATAGGGCCCCATCCCCGGATCGGAAATACCTCCATATAATCTACAACTCCAACAGCCCAAGGACGAAAACCTAGATCTCCCGGGTCGAGACCGCCCCGTACAGTGTGGAAACCCCTGCCCCACCGGCCGATCGTTGATTGGCTGGGGCTCGAAACCAAATCCAGCGCTACCCGGGGACGATAGGGCCCCATCCCCGGTTTGGAAATCCCTCCATACATCTACAAATCCAACAACGCGGGGACGAAAGTTGAGGTTCCCCGCGTCTACACCGCCGCGCTGTGGAAATCCCACTCACACCGGCCGATCGCTGATTGGCTGGGGCTCGACAATAAAGCCAGCACCACCCAAGGACGATAGGGCGCCATCCTCGTTTTGTGGATCCCTCCGTACATGTACCGCTCCAACAACGCGGGGACGAAAAATGAGGACCCCCCGGTCGAAACCGCCGCAGGGTGTGGAAACCCCAGCCGCACCGGTCGATCGCTGATTGGCTGAGGCCCGTATATAACGCCAGAGCCACCCGGGGACGACAAATTATCTTCCCCGGATCCGAAATCCGGCCATGCATCCACAACTCTTCACCCGGGGACGATAGGGCCCCGTCCCCGTTTCGGGAATATGTCCGTGTCTCTACAACTTCGACCACCCGGGGACGCAAACAATTATCGCCGGGTGAAAACCGCCCCGCACGGTGTGGAAACCCTAGCCCGACCGGCCGATCGTTGATTGAGGCTCGAAAATAAAGCCAGTACCACCCGGGGGTGATAGGGGCTCATCCCCGGTTCGTGAATCCTTATATATATATGTACAACTCCAACAACGCGGGGGCGAAAAATGAAGTCCCCCGGGACGACACCGCCACGCACGGTGAGGAAACGCCAGCCACACCGGCCGATCGCTGATTGTCTGGGCTCGTAAACAAAGACAGAGCCACCCGGGGACGACAGATTATCATCTCAGGATCAGAAATCCCGACATGCATACACAATTCCTTACCCGGGGATGATAGGTCCCCATCCCCGGTTTCGAAAATGCCTCCGTTCATCTACAACTCCGACTAACCGGGGACAAAAAAAAAATGACCCCCCGGGTCAAACCGCCCCGCACGGTGTGCTAACCCCAGTCAGGCCGGCCGATCGCTTATTGGCTGGGGCTCGAAAATACAGCGAGCGCCACCTGGGGACGATAAGGCCCCATCCCCGGTTCGTAAACTCCTCCATATACGTACAACTCCAACAACGCGGGGACGAAAAACGAGGTACACCGCCGCGCACGGTGTGGAAACCCCAGCCACACCGGCCGATCGCTGATTGTCTGGGGCTCGTAAACAAAGACAGAGCCACCCGGGGACGACAGCGTATCATCCCAGGATCGGAAATCCCGCCATGCATCCACAACTCCTCACCCGGGGACGATAGGGCCCCATCCCCGGTTTCGAAAATACTTCCGTGTATCCACACCTCCGACCAACCGGGGACAAAAAACAATGACCATCCGGGTCAAACCGCCCCGCACGGTGTGGAAACCCCAGCCCGACCGGCCGGCCGTTGATTGGCTGAGGCTCGAAAATAAAGCCAGCACCACCCGTGGACGATAGTGCCCCGTCCCCGGTTCGTAAACTCCTCCATATACGTACAACTCCAACAACGCGGGACGAAAAACGAGGTCGCCCGGGTCGACATCGCCGCGCACGGTGTGGAAACGCCAGCCACACCGGCCGATCGCTGATTGGCTGGGGCTCGTAAACAAAGACAGAGCCAACCGGGGACGACAGAGTATCATCCCGGGATCGGAAATCCCGACATGTATACACAATTCCTTACCCAGGGACGATAGGCCCCCATCCCCGGTTTCGAAAATACCTCCGTTCATCTAAAACTCCGACTAACCGGGGACAAAATAAAAGGGCCTTAGCCAAAAATAGGTATACCTACGCACTTTAAGCCATTTATAGGTACACTGCGTAATGTACCGCGGAAAAGGCTTCCTGGTCCGCCTGATATTGGGCCTGCGCTCCATTGTACCTACAAATGGCTCAAAGTGCGTAGGTACACCTATTCTCGGCTACTCAATTTACGTGCCACCTATTTTTGGCTTCAAGCGTACCTATAAATGGCTCGAAATATCACTTTTTGGCAACTGAAATATAGACAGACGGCCGCACCAGATGTCGGGACTGTCAAGCCGACCGTACCTGTCAACCAGCTGACTTACCCGTACATTAAATTCAACCACGTTTGCTATGAAATGTTGTTCCAGACGCGCCAACGGTTGTGTAACTTGGACCCCCTTAAACATATGCTAATACTCTGTACACGTATATGTACCGAATTTGCTCCTACTATATACTGCACTATAGTATGTGTGTTGTACTTTCAGCATAACGGCATGAAAACACTCGTCATGTTGTTTGTCCGCACCGCGATCACAACCATTAAAGGCATGCGGCCCGAACGACTAATATCATAAATGTGACGGCGGACCGCGGGCCTCCGGTAGTAGAACGGTCAGCTGGTTGACAGGTACGGTCGGCTGGTTGACAGTCCCGGCATCTGGTGTGGCCGTCTGTCTATATTTATATTTCAGTTGCCAAAAAGTGATCGTTCGAGCCATTTATAGGCACACTTGAAGCCAAAAATAGGTGACACGATTGAGTAGCCGAGAATAGGTGTACCTACGCACTTTGAGCCATTTGTAGGTACAATGGAGCGCAGGCCCAATATCAGGCGGGCCAGGAAGCCTTTTTCGGGGTACATTACGCAGTGTACCTATACATGGCTCAAAGTGCGTAGGTATGTGTGTGTGTTCTTCACATTAAACCTTCCTTCTACCCGTCGACATCCAGCACACCCAGTGTCCGTGCCGATTCTTCATCCTAAAAAGGTACCAGTTCTGTGGTCACAAAACTACGACACAGAGATACTACACTCAGTGCAGTAAGCAGAGCAGACAATGCAACGCCATATACGACAGGCAAGACCTACCCTGCTAGCAATCCAGGTGCATGCAAGAGAAAAAAAGAGAAAAAAAGAAAAAAGCGAAAATAAAAAATAATAAAAAGTAAATATACTGAAGCAAATCAACAATCAACCAACCAAATAAAAAGCATGACAAAAAAAGAAAGAAAGTGTCGTGCTTTTCCCAGAGGAGATGCGACCTCCAATAAAAAACCAATTGAAATGAAAGAAAATGAAATGGACCGAAACAGCGCCAACAGAGCAAGACTGAGAACGACAGGATAGGACAGCCAGCCGGAGCACACCGAAGGCCAGCCGAGGCAGGTTTGTGCCCATAGTACAGGCAGGTTCTACCAGCTAGTCGGTCTGGCACCTACTCTGTTTGCCGTCTCTTTCCTGCTTTCGTCCGTCCTGGTTTCCCTATGACCCCCCCCACCCTCCGTCTCCCTTCCCTTGGGCGCCACCCATACAACGGGTACGTGGCACTTCCAACTCAATTCCGTTTCGTTCTCGTGTAACACACGAGAGTCCCGGAAAGAGAACGGGGAATGACAAAAACAAAATGAATACGTACGTAGCTAAGCCACCAAAGAAAGTCCTAGGAAAAATACGGAAGGCGGAGAAACAAAGGCAAAAGCGATCACGGTAACATAAATAAGTGAAACAAAGTAAACGAAGCAAATGATGCGAGGGGTTGTAGCATCGCTGTCGTGCCCCCCTTGAGAAGCAGCAACAGGCAATACAACAAGCAAAAAAAGAAAAATAAGAAAAATAAATCAAACAAACAAACAAACAAACAAAGGGAAAGAAAGACCACCAAAAATACCCAGGAAAAAGAAAAAAAAAAAGGAAAAAAAAAGGTATACCTATGGGTGGCTAATGCCCAAATGAAAATGTCCCCCCGGGTCAAACCGCCCCGCACGGTGTGCTAACCCCAGTCAGGCCGGCTGATTGCTGATTGGCTGGGGCTCGAAAATAAAGCGAGCGCCAGCCGGGGACGATAAGGCCCCATCCCCGGTTCGTGAACTCCTCCATGCATGTACAACTCCAACAACGCGGGGACGAAAACCGAGGTCGCTCGGGTCGACACCACCGCGCACGGTGCGGAAAACCCAGCCACACCGGCCGATCGCGGATTGGCTGGGGCTCGTAAACAAAGACAGAGCCACCCAGCGACGACAGAGTATTATCCCCGGATCGGAAATCCCGACATCCACCACTCCTCATTCGGGGACGATAGGTCCCCATCCCCGGTTTCGGAAATACCTCCGTGTATCTACAACTCCGACCAACCGTGGACGAAAACAAATGACCCCCCGGGCCAAAGCGCCCCGCACGGTATGGGCACCCCAGCCCGACCGCCAGGCCATTTGTTTGCTCGGTCTCGGAAATAAAGCCAGCGCCACCCCGGGACGATAGGGTCCCATCCACGGATCGAAAATCCTTACATCTACAACTCTAACAGCCCGGGGACAAAAACCGAGTCGCCCCGGGTCGTCACCGCCCCGCACGGTGTGGAAACTTCAACCCCACCGGTCGATTGCTGATTCGCTGGAACTCGAAAATGAAGCGAGCAAAATTTCCAACACCTCGGGGACAAAAGTGGAGACCCCCCCGGTTAATGAGGCCGCTCACTGTGTGGAAACCCCAGCCCTACTGGCGCTATCACCGATTGTCTGTGGCTCGAAAATAGAGCCAGCGCCACCCTGGAGATGATAGAGCCCCATCCCCGGATCGGAAATCCCTTCATACATCTACAACTCCAACAACCCGGGGACGAAAAAATGAGTTTCCCGGGGTCGACACTGCCCACCGCCCCGCATGGTGTGGAAGCCCCAACCCCACCAGTCTATCGCTGATTGGCTGGTCCTCGAAAATAAGACCAGCGCAACCCGGGGAGGACAAGGCCCCATCCCTTGATCGGAAACCCCTTCATACATTTACAACTCCAACAACCCGGGGACGAAAACCGAGTACCACCTGATCGACACCGCCCCGCACGGTGTGGAAACCCCAGCCTCGACTGGCTCTATGGATGATAGGCTGGGGTAGCTATGAGGGCCCGCTGCACGCGAGGAGGATACAGTCTCATCCCCAGACAATACATACTCCTATGCGTCTACAACTCCTACAAACAGGGGACATAACAAACGACCCCCCGGTTCGATACCGCCCCGCACGGTGTGGAAACCCCAACCTTAATGATTATATCACTGATTGGCTGTGGTTCGGGGAGACAGCGCCACCCGGCGAAGATAGATTTTCATCCCCGCATCATCAACACTTCCATACCTATCTCCCGCGTCGATACCGCCCACATGGTGTGGAAACCCCATCTCCAGTGGCTCTATCACTGTTTGGCTGAGGTTTGGAGATACAGCGCCACCCGGGGAGGATACATTTTCATCCCCGCATCACAAACACTTCCATATATTCAAAAATTCAAAATTTCAACGCAACTGGGACGAAAACGGTGACTCCTGGGTCGACACCACCTCGCACGTTATGGAAACCCCAGCCCCGCTGGCCGAGCGGTTGACTGAGGCTACAAAATAAAATCAGCGCCAGCCGGGGACGATAACGTCCCATGCCCGGATCGGTAATCTCTCCGTACATAAATAACTACAACAACGCCCTAACCAAAATCGAGTTTCCCCCGGTCGACACCGCCCCGGTGTGGAAACACCAACTAACCGGCCGATCGCTTATTGGCTGGGGCTCGAAAATAAATCCAGCGCCACCCGGGGACGGTAGGGTCCCATCCCCGGTTCGAAAATCCCTCCGTACGTCTACAAATTCAACAACCCGGGCACGAAAACCGAGCCCCCCCGGGCCGACACCTCCCGGCACGGTGTGGAAACCCCAACCCCACTGGCTCTATCACTGACTGGCTGGGGTAGCTTTAAGGGTATGCCGCACGCGGGGAGGATATTATCAAATCACTAGATAAGGTATTCTTCCATACATTACCACTCCGATAAACCGGGTATGCAATTTGTGATCCGTGGGGTCGATACCGCCCCTCACGGTATGGAAACCTCAACCCCACTGGCTCCGTTACTGGGTGGCCGAGGTTCGTAGAGCCAGCGCCAACCGGGGAAGGTAAAGTGCCATCCCCGGAACATGAATCCGTCCGTACATCTACAACTCCGTCAAGATGTGGATGATAACGGTGATTCCCCGAGTAGATATAGCCTTGCGCGGTGTGGATACCCAAACACCACTGGCTCAGAGCTGATTGGTTTTGTGGGATGCAGTTCGTGAAGGCGGCGTTCGTCACCGATGGGAGAAAAAAGGTCCAGCAAGTTCGCTATACCCGATCTAGTAGAGCCATTTGTTTATAGAGTGGTCATCGTTCCACATGGATCACCATCTACAGCCTTCGCTTGGCGCAGCCCAATAAGAAAAAATATGGCGCGCAATGCGCGCCGTTTTTTGCGCTTGAATAATAGACATGCGGGTTTTATCTCGGGCGTTTTCCGAGTCCGACGCCCATTCGTCGACCGCTCCCCCCCGCCCGCCCTACAAACCGGATATAGACATGAAATTACTAAGCTAACCAGTTTTTTTCCCTCATATAAAAACACAAACCGGTCATAGACATGAAAATACTAAATTCACCAGTTTTTTTTGTCCATATCAAAACACGAACCGGATATAGACATGAAACTACTCAACTAACCAGTTTTATTTTCTTATGTCAAAACACAAACCGGACATAGACATGAAATTATTAAACTAACCACCTTTTTTTCATATATCAAAACACAAACCAGAAATAAATATATATCCTCTCCCATGTCATATCAGGTAATATATATTAATAGTAAACCGATTAAAGCATAGACCAAAAACCTAGCATGACGGAGGACCACCTTACATTTTTTTTTTTCCCTCCATTTTATTATCTTCGCCCTTCCTTTCTCTCTCCTCCCTAGCCCTAACTCTGATTCGGGGTCACAAAGTCGGCTCCTCTCCCTCCTCCCCCACTACGGTTCTTGCCTTGCATTTTTATCGCGAGAATACTTCAGCTTTTTCTTCCCTCGTCGACTCGCATCGAATTGTGCCTACCTTACATGCACACACATAGATACAACAAGGTCACCCCGACATGGTCAATTCGCATGAAGGTTGGGGTCTCGTGGTGAGATACCCGGAAAAACTTACCGATTTCCATTGGGCGGTGGAAATATGGTCTGACATCGTCCTAAATCCCTGAAACTTGGTGCACATATCATGCGCCAAATGAAGGGGAGGGGTGGGTGATGCGTGATATTTAGTCAGGCCTATTGAACCCATGAAACAAACGCCTTGCCAATGACCGACCACACGACCAAAGAGACGGAGCACCAAGCGGTACGTAGATATCTTGATATCTTGAAGGATAGAAGCCGGTACAAAGTGTAGGGGGGTCGTTGGCCAAGCTTTCGGCAGTGAAGGTCTACTCGGGGGCATTAGTGGGGTAGCTACCCATGGTGAAACGTACATACGATGGAGGAAGCGACGTGCGGGGCATCCCGATGCATGCGTAAGACTTGGTGCTATGCAAGCCGTCCTTGAACCTTGCACGGTAAAAACTAAAAACACCTCCCTGGAGGAAAGTAACCAGTACAGCAGCGGGGCAAGAATATAGAAGATGCGGTCGTGGGACGCCAGGATGGTTACCATGCCGATCGCCTGACACAAACGTGGGGTACTTGTGTTAAGGGTGTTGAACTTGGCTCCAGGCTATGAGCCCGTGTTGGAGACACTATTTAGTGTGGTGCGCCGGCAAAAGAACTGAAAGACACCAGACCCTCAACGAGTACTAGGATTGGGAAGTCCCAGTAACTTGAACGCTTCCCACTACGAATATGAGCACAAACAAGATAGAGATAGTCTCGGAAGAGATTAGGCGAAAGACGGTGAGGCAGGGTGGGTGGAGAAAGAAAGATTGGAAAGATAAAGTACACGTAGTGTTGGTATTCGGAGTTCCTAGCGACATGACCAGAATAGAGTTCAAGAGGAAATGCGACGAAGTACTGTAGGACTATACTGCTTTTCATTAGGACAAGTAGAACGGGAGGAAGAGCATTTTCGAGTCACGCTTATACCGAAAGCGAGCATGGAATGGCAGAGGTTAGAGTTAGAACAAGTGTCGGCATGGGTTAGAAGACTAGGGTGGAAGATATGTATCGCTAATGGAATAGCGAATCTAAGACGTAGTCCTAGGGTGAACGGGGGTAAGGGGAGGCAGGAAACAGTAAGTGCCCCAAAGGGAATGGGAGGGAAACATAGTGGTGCAGAGCAAGAAGGTAAAACCGGAAACGGAAACGGAAAGAAAGCTCAAAGAAGAGAACACAGAAGTAGCAACGACGGAGAAGAAACGAAAGACAGGAGTCGAGCGAATAGTGAAACGAAGAAGAAGCTGAGAATAGGACTTATAGTGACCCCGAAACTGAGTCACGACTATTACTATTCATAGCATGGGAGCAGGAGCAAGAATGGGTGGGAAAATATTCAATTATATGGAAAAAAGAACAGCATAGAGCTCAGCTCCTGAAGTGATTATCGTAACCTCAGACAATTTCATATGCACCCCTATCATCGCAAGGGTTCTCCGATGAATCGGCGTGTTTCGAGTGGGAGGGGGGGGGGGGGGGGCGTACTCATTTGTTGCTGGCCTTAGTCATTTGACCATTGACCACGCATTCCTTTCGAGACGGAGCACCGTTCCTACTCCTAATAGAGACACCTCCAACACTTGGGCGCTCAGTACGTTGTTTCCATATATTACAAAGAAATGTTTTGCTAATCTTATCCCCTTCCTGTTTCGCCGCCTGTGGCCACCATCTATCTCCTAAGATAGCGATCGTTTTCTCGCTACTATTTAGTGTACCAAACTGCTCCATGTCACACTCGTCTGTTTTTCTCATCTCCTCCTCTAACACATCCCTTTCCTCCTTGTACCTTTCACATTCTCCCACTATGTGAATTCTACTCTCTATGGCTTTGCCACATGGGCACATCTGTGCATCTACTTCCTCCTCCTCCTCCCGGCTACTGGTATACCTCCTTCTTCTTTCTGCCAGGTCCAGGTCCCCTACACTAAATCGCAATTTCAGCCTTTTCACGAAGTCCATCGGACCGTGCAGATACCTTTTCATTCCTATTCCTTCTCTCAACCCCCCGTATATCTCTAAGTGTTCTTCCCCTTCCACTTTCTTTCTTAGCGCTAGCCTTCCCTTCTTTCTATCCTTTCTTTTACTTCTGTCTTGTATCCGCTAAATGTCTCTATGGCCAGCATCTCTTTTCGGTGTCCTATATCCTTCCATACTTTCTCGACTACGCCATCCCACCTTATTCCAGCTCTCGCCCTTTGGTTACTTTCTCCCATACAGCTTTATCAGCTATGGTTGGCAACCTCTTATTTGGCATGTTCTTCACTTTATATTGCCATTTCAACTTACGCACGTCTCTATTTGTCTTAAGTGGGTACATTCCTAGMTCTGKTCTRAATACTGTATTACTCGTCGTACTTGAGCAACCTAGTACTTTTTTAGCTGCTGTCATCTGTACTGTTTCCAGCTGTTTTACGAGCCTCGCGTTCCCTTCCCATACTTCTCCTGCATATTCTAGCTTTGGTACAATCACAGAACGTCTTTCTATTTGTCTTAAGTGGATACATTCCTAGTTCTGCTCTCAATACTGTATTACTCGTCGTACTTGAGCAACCTAGTACTTTTTTAGCTGCTGTCATCTGTACTGTTTCCAGCTGTTTTACAAGCTTCGCGTTCCCTTCCCATACTTCTCCTGCATATTCTAGCTTTGGTACAATCACATTCATCAGTATACATCTCTTAATTCTAGTATCAAGGTGCGAGTCTGTTAGGACTGCTTCCATCTTGCCTACGTGTGCCTTACCTTTGCCTATTATTATATTTATGTGTGCATCCCAAGAGCAATCTTTTGAGATCTCTACGCCAAGGTACGTATACTGGTCTACGATCGGTAATTCATCTTCTCCCCACTTCCACTTGCAAGTTATCGGACTCTCCTTATCTTCGTTACATACAACTACTGCGCACTTTTTTACGTTCGCCGTCACTCTCCACTTCCTGGTGTACTCTAGTGCCTTCTCTATGTGTTTCTGCTGTCCTTCGAGTGTTTCTGATATGCAGACGAAATCATCCGAAAACATCAATCCCGACACCGTATCTTCCCCCACCGTGACCCCCTGCGATGCTGCTTCTACTGCTACTATCATGTCATTAATATATACCTTGAATATGTTAGGTGATAGCGTACATCCCTGTGCAACTCCTTGTAGGATATCAACGTACTTCGATATTTCCCCGTCCAAAATCACAGCACTTCTCGCACATTCCGTCATCTTCTTCATCATTCTCCACATCTTTCCTCTTATCCCTATTTCCCACAACTTTTTCCACAGCCCATTTCTCCATACTGTATCGTAGGCCTTCTGTACATCTAAAAAGAAACAGTACGTTGTTAGCCCCGCGTCTTTCCTGCCTTGGATTATCTTACCTAATGTGTACACATGGTCGACGCAGCTACGGTTTGGCCTAAATCCTGCTTGCCCTTCGCTAATCTTTTCTTCCTTCTCCATCATTGTTCCCATTCTATCGTTCAAAATCTTACAGAACGTTTTACCTACAGTGCTTAGTAGCGTTATCCCCCTATAGTTACCCGGGTCAGCCTTGTCTCCTTTCTTAAACAAGTTTACTACTACTCCTTCTCTCCATCTCTTAGGTGCGTACTCGTGTTTCCATATCCAGTTATACAACTTAACCATCATGGTGAGCATTCCTTCTCCCCCGTACTTCATAAATTCATTAACTATCTTGTCTGCTCCTGCTGCCTTTCTATTCTTAAGTTTAGCTACACACTTCTTAACTTCTTATCTTGTGAACTCTCCCTGTAACCCTTCTGAGCCACTGTCTTCCCTTTCTGATGCATCTACGTTCGCCTCTACCCACGCGTTGATATCCTTCTCGAATTCTTCGTCGAACGTTTCGTTGGTTGTGGGCGTTCCTAGCTTTGCGGTAATGCTCTACCAGTACTTTCCTTTTCCCCTTCGAACTACTAACCATTTTTACGGGCGGGGGGGGGGGGGGGGGGGGGGCTATCCGCCCCGCCGCTTTGTAGTCGTTACGTCGCGAACCGGTCGCGATCTCTTCATCGTTACCGCCTCCTAATCGCTCGATCGCGCGCGAACCAACTGCAACCTTTGCATCGTTTACATCGCGAAAGCCTTATCACAACATCTGAAGCGTTACATCGCGGAACCGAGCATGATCTCTCGATAATTACACCAAGAGTCAACCGTAACCTTTATTTCAACATGGCCAACCAACCAATCACAACCTGCTGGCGACATGTTTCCCCGTTTTATTTCACCGCGAATCAACGACAAGCTACGTAACCTCTCCTTGTGTGTGCCTCGTCAGAAACAGGACGGTGTCTCGGTAAAGCCTAGGAGTAGGAGAGTGGCGATACAGCTCGCCGATGATGACGATGACGGTGACGGTAGTAGTGACTATGCCGATTGCATCAGCAAGGTCGACGACGGCCAACTTGAGGGCAATCTCCATCCTGGAACAACACCGGCAGCAACCTCATCGGGCAGAACCTTACAAGAACTAACTGAGGACAGGCGAACAGTCGACGACGAGAGCTCGGATGTAGATGTGGGAGAGGATTCTACCGCGGCTGCGGCCGCCGCCGTCGTCAAGCCGCCAGCAGCAGCAGCAGCAGCAGCAGCAGCGTGCGATGGTGGCGGTGGAATCGACGACACGTCAGAGCTCTACCGACCGGAATACCGGGTGAGGTGCAAATATAGCGAATGCGCTACAGTGTAAAGCGAATGCGCTATTAAGCGAACACTACTGTTTTTGCTAGCAAGCGTCCGCCTTGAAGTTACAGTTCCTTGATCATTACTTTTGCAGCAGTAGCTCGAAGGCTCTACCGGTACGCGGTAATTGTTTATTTTGTGAAGGCCGCCTTCCCTCCCTTCTCCGTTCAAAACGCTTTGGCGTACCGTCAGGAAAATTTTGTACCAGGTACCACTCTGTCCGGAAATGTAACGATCGTTTGGTTAATAACAAGACTACCCAAACGGTCCTTATAATTTCGGACATTTATCTCACTGTTAGGGCTAAGGTATAACTGTTACCAGGTACATGTTAATGGTGGTGGTAACAGATGGGACATAACGAGGTGGCGCCGCGCTGCTGTTGTGGTAGCGCCTTCGCGGTGGGTTTGCTTGGCGCTTCTTCGGCTTGTCGATACATTCAGTTTCTCCAGTCGTATATACGATTTTTCCGTGCGCCACTAACACATGCTGCAGTTTTTTTTCCGGATGGCGAACATTATAATCGTACGTAGAACCGTGCACTCGATTTCGCTGGCGTGGTGCCACGCTCAGTCATCAGCTACGCTCAGCCGTCATCAAGCCAGTGAGCGCATATGCCGCGCTCTGCATTGCCTAGAAGGCTCCGCCCAAGGATATATATCTATACACACTACTCTGTACGTCATTGTGAGGACCTTTTTATCGTTCATAATACTAACCAAACGTCGTCCTTTGCATGCCCCAGGCAGATTGGTACGCAGTATAGAACTGAAGGAAACAAAACATCAGACGTCGACGTAGGGGTGCCCCCCCCCCCCCTCCCCCCTATCCCCCCCCCCCCCCCCCCCCCTCGAACAGATATATATATATGTGTGTGTGTGCGTTGCATTTGTCGGTGTATGCCTCAAAAAGAGACATCCCCTTGGGCAACCCTCCTACCCCCCGGCATTGTAGGGATGCCAGGGTTATGGTCATACATACGACTACGGCCGTGCACGACGTGAGTCCCCCCCCCCCCCCTCTTGACGCTCTTATCCCTGTTTCCACCGCAGAAATCATCAACATTTTAATTCCCAGCAAGTTGTTCCCTAAGATGCGGGTGGGTGCAGTTTGCAAGGAGGCAACGCGTTCCCCCATTCCCAGCTTTTTCACGGGTTCGTGAGTGGGGGGGGGCATGTTCAGCTTGTTGCTTTTGCCCGTTATTTTTCATCGCAGCATAAAATATACTTATATGGTATGTGCGAGTCGCCGATATGTCGAGCCGACCAAAAACAAAGCACCAAGCACGCACCGCTCGTCGCTGTAGAGGAGTCTCTGGGAGAGGGAAACCCCTGAAACCTCCTGCCTACTAACACCCAGCCCGAAAAAAGTTGCCCAATCCCCCTCTCGACTTTTTCCTGCCCATTAACACCCCCTACGGCCGTGCACGGCATGAGTACACCCCCCCTCTATGACTGGTCGGTGAAAACCAGACGTGCTCCGTCCCGGCATTATATATCGGGATACGAGAGTCTATTGCCACACGACTACGGCCTATGCATGACATGAGTACACCCCCCCCCCCCCCCGCTCACATGCATGTTTCCCGGCGCATGCGCAGATCTACAAGATCGAAACCCCCGAAGACGATGAAGACCCGAGTAGGCTGGAAATCGTCGTCGCCCTCTCGAGCGAGGAAGACGGCGCAACCGCGGCGGCGGCCCCCGCCAGCAGAGGTTCGGCCGCGCGCGCCCCGGCGAACCCCCGCCCGCGCCCTTCGGCGAGAGTGTTGCCGGACGGTCGGAGCATCGTTGTCGACCCCCACCGCTCCTCGCAAAGGGGGCCCCTCGTAGGGCGGTTGCTTAGCCTCACCCTTCCCCAGAAGGTGGTTCCCGAGTCGGCCAGGAGTTTCTTCTGGGAAGGCGACCTGACGATAAGAGCTGTTCTTGCGGCGGAGTAGAGCGGGGCATGTGCAGCGGGGGCGCACGCCGCGCGCGCACGTGCGCGCATGCACCCACACACGAGAGTCATTTTTTTTTTTCTCGCTTTTTTTTTTTGTGGTGCTGATAAATGAGAACGCGGCATCCGCTATACGTACTGTGGAATAGAGACACCCCGAAGAGGAAGGGTGTGTGGCGTCAGTAGTACCTTCGGTAACGTCGTATACGATACCTGGTATGTACGTATGCAATTTTTTTTTTGTCTTTCTTTTGGACAATAATCAATCAACTATCCCCTTTCGTAAGATAATTGACCCAACAACAGAAATCTGTGCACCCGAGGTAATTTTGTTTTTCTTGCTCTCTTTTATTATGTCTTTTATGGACGATTGGGTGTTGAAGGAAGTGGGGTCTTCTTGTAATCGCCTTTCCTTGTGGTCAAGCGATCGGGTATGCTACCGTACCGCTCTCCTCAGTTTCTCCTGTGTGGGGGGGGGGGGGGGGCTCCCGTTATCGGCGGGGAGGTGGTTGCTGCACCTCGCGGATTGACGAATTGTTCCGGTTCTGACCTCATCAGGAGCGCACGACGGAAAGAAAAAAGCCAAAACAAGATGAGATAGGCGGCACCCCGAGAACAGCAGACACACCAAGTCAGCACTAATAGCAGGATTCATAAAAAAATAAACGATGTTCGATGCCGCCGCTTCTGGTATTGAGATTTCGGGGCTTATAGAAACAGTGTCCTCCGGCGCTCTGTCGGCGACAGAACTTTGAGGAGTCTGGTTCCGGGGTTTCGTATGCCAGGCACACACACGTATATATATAGCCGCCTATTATCTCGGCAGCATGTACAAACCCAGCAGGGGGTGGGGGTCGGTCCTCTCTCCGTTTTTGTTTCGTAGAATTGTGCCATTTCATAGAATTGTGCCATATCATTCAGCTGACGGGGCCCTTCAACCATCTCATTGTCTCTGTCGACGGTTTATTGACGCCACGCACTCCCATACATAGGATAGTAGGACACAGACCCAATTTTTAGGGCGCTGGAGGCATGCTTCGACAGGGGTAGCAGCAGTTTTTGGCCAAAAGTTATCTCTGACTGACTATTACTGACTATTAGTATACTCCTCAACCGAGGAACTACTCTGTACCCGATGTCGTTGCCTCTACAATGCGGTAGGAGGGGTGGTTTTGTACCACAAGCGTTTCTGACTGAGCACAGCGCATACGTGGGCCATGCCTTTACAGTGCGGTATGTGGGGCGGAGCCCCTGGCAGGTTATCTCTAGTGTGGGTTTGGTGTGGAGGACACACCGAGGTGGGTTGGTGTCTCGGGGTCTTCACGTAACGGTGCGACAGACCCTCTTAGCTCTTAGGTGACCTTGAACTTGAGTGTAATGAGGCGGTACTATCTAGGGGAAGGAGACCTGGTATCCACATCACCCCCCTCTTTTTTGAGACGTGCAACTGCGCGTCTTAAAAAATAAAACGGTGTCGCCTGGTATCCACAGGTAGGTGTTTTCTGACTGACTTAACACAATCCACTCCTCAACTGGGCACCTACCCAACAAGGCGTATGCCTTATCGCTAGAATATCGTTTTGTGTTTAACAGTATTAGTATTGTTCGATGTACAAGATTACGATTCCCCTTCGGAATCCCGGGGGTGTCGCAAGCTTGAAAAGGAGAGTAGCCAAAAGGGAGAGCATAGCAGGCGTCTGTCTGTTCCTGGTACCAGCTACGTACTCGTACGTAGCCACTCGGCAAGAGCGAAGAACATAAAAAAAGCTCTTGATCGCTTGAGACAAAAAAAAGTGGCCACCAGGCAAGTAACCGGGTAAGTAGCACCGACCAGCAGTTGCACTCTCCTTTTCCCCAAGGCCAGGTTTGTTCGTTTCATAAAGGTTAAACCACTGAGCTTTACTCAGTCAGCGTTGACTCAGTCAGCTCAGTGGTTTAACCATGACAAAAAAAACGAACGAAATAAGTACCTTTGGGCTCAAGACAGCCCCCCCCCGCCGATAGCATTCTCCCTTGTTGATCAAACCCCTAATCGGGCGCGTGTTTTTTTTTTTCGCCTTTCTATGGCCCCCCTCTCCTATTGGTCGTGCGGTTCTTTTGTAAGTGGTTCACTCCACCTTTCCGATCCACATCGGGCGTTATTTTATAGTGGTGCACTCACCCTCCACTTCCGACACACAGTCGACACCCCCCCCCCCAATGTCTGCCTGGTCAGTGAAAGCCCGACATGCTCCGTCCCGGCATTGTAGGGATACGACTGTCTATGGTCATACGACTACGGCCATGCATGAACATCGAATACAGCCCCCCCCCCCCCCCCTTTTTTCAAAAAAAAAAAAAAAAAACCCTTGGGGGAAACCGGCCCCCCCCCCCCCCCCCCCTCTTCCCCAAAAAAAAAAAAAAAAAACCCTTGGGGGAAACCGGCCCCCCCCCCCCCCCCCCCTCTTCCCCAAAAAAAAAAAAAAAAAACCCTTGGGGGAAACCGGCCCCCCCCCCCCCCCCCCCTTGTTCACAAAGAAAAAGTAGAAATACGACCTTGGCGGGATTCGAAGTCGAACCTGGGACTTGTTTTGTTCGTTTTAGGTGGGGGCGTACAGTGGAGCTCCTCAAGTGAATACCAAAATCTCAGTAAATAGTATATAGATGCACCCAGCATGCATCATGACGATCGGTGAAGTGTGGCGAAGTGACAGGCAGGGGAACATCCGTCATAAGAGTCCTACATCCAAACGTCTCATCACAAAAATGGAAACCTTGTGTTGCCTCCTCGCTTTAGACACGGGGTGGGGGGGAGGGTGTACTCGATATTTATGCATGGTCATGGTCGTATGACCATAGACCCTCGCATCCCTACAATGGCGGGACGGAGCATGTCGGGGGGGGGAGGCAGGGGACAGGGGACTTCCTCGGGCGTACGAGTAAGACAATCGGTATATAGCAGCCCGAAACAGCACGGACGGTGCGGTTTAGTCTCTCGATACCGCCGCCACATGTCGCGAAACCCAAATCAAACAACAACAAAAACAGAGTGGTGTCGTATTGTTTTTATAAAAAATTATAAATACGTCAGCTGTGAGTACATTTTGAAAATAAGACTAATTTACATGTTTTGTTCTCAGAAGCAGATGCATGTGATGGTATGCAGCTAAAACAAGAGAACGCACCGGTTCTGGGAACGTTCCGTAAAGGACAGCGTGCGTGCGTTTCCCACAGCCGGCGACGGACTGCCAATATAACTATTACTAAGCAAGAACCTTAACATCAGCTGCGGACGGACGTAAGGTCAACCATACGAAGGACAATCAGCCGATCGCTCGCAAGAAAAAAAAAAAACACCAGATCCCGATATACTACTGCTTGCTGTACACGTAGGCCGAGCAACCCCCCAGGAATGACGCGTCTTTTCTATTCGGGGAAATACTATGCATATTAAAAAGGCGTAGTGTTTGCTTGCACCCCGCGGTCTCAGGAACGGCCAGGACATTCCCGAAACCTCGTCATTATGTCTCTTGCCGTTGCTAATAATTATCACGGCACGACCCAATTATAAAAAAAAAACGAAAAACTAAACTACCCATTGTACCCAAGCCCTCTACGTACCCCCGCGCCGACCACGAAAGCAAAAATGCCGGAGCTACGTAGAAGTTTCGCTCACACCATTGACAGGGCGTCATCCCATGCATGTGCACCAATCACGATACGTGCAGCATACTTGTATGGTACCACGCATGCCATGCCTAGGGTTGGGGCCATGTGCGGGAAAGAAAGTCAAGTTTTTTCGTCGCAACGTACTTCGTATACGAGTACGCTTTTTTCGTCGCAACGTATACTTCGTATACGAGTACGCGGAGTGGCCTGACACAAACTATGGCGGCCGACAGCAACCTCTCAACCCCAAGGACAAAAAACAATATGCGTGGAAGCACACCACAACCTGCGCGGCACGAACATACGGAGGCGCCGCGCTGACGAGGTAAGCACCCGAAGTCATGCAACCACCTACCCGACATAAATATCTATATACAAGCTGATAAATAATACCCAAGAGTCTTACCGAAATTTGTTTTTTTTACAAACAAAAAGTGTCCACCTCACGAGTAGTATGTGGTCTTCTAACGTGTGTAGGACAAGGGCACGCAAGCTTCTTGCGAACACCATCGAATAATCACTCATGTTCTGTACCTGCACCCGCTTCGCACCCTACAAACATGCAGCACCCTATTACGAAACCTTGGTAGCCTGTCGCGACTCCCTAATGCCTGCATACAACACCCCCCTGCGCCGATAACCGTCAGGCGGGGATGCCCTGCCCCCCCCTCGCCATTCTACCGCAGTTACCTGCCGTGGAAACCTCGGGACCATCCCGAAAACGCTATATAAACCGACTAAAACAAAACGTGTCCAAAAACCGACCAATGAAACGCGGGGAAACGGTATTGAGCAAAGGCCTGGCAACGCAAAGAAGAACTACAGTCGGCAACAACGCGAGAAGCGCTCTTTCGCCAACGAACTCATCCTAGCTACGCGTGGAACCAACGACAACGCTAACGGAAACGCCAGCCGCAACAAGAGCCGCGACAACAGGCGGCAGCGACAGGGGGACACATACCACAGCAGCACTATTAATAGTAGTACGAGTGCAGACGCATGCTACGATAGAGGTGCAGCCCCCCCCCCCCCCCCCCCCGACCCCTGCGTTTGCTCATATTCGCCTCATCCGCCGAAAAAAATAGAAAACAACAAACAAATGGTCGAAGCATGGAAAATGCGCTCGCTCACCCAAACTCCTCGAGGATGTCCTGCCCTGAGATGATACCCGACCCACCAACAGCGCATTCTTCGAGGCCGGACAAACCCCTGCCGGCGGCGCCGTCGCACGCATATTCTCTTCCGTAGAACTACAGTGAAACGTGCGCCGTCGGAGTTAGGGGGGGGGGGGAGGGGGGTTTAGGGTTTGGGAGGGCGGGGGGTGTGTGGTTGATCGCATGTTGCTGCGTTTCGGTAGCATCAATAAAGTTGGTGACGTGCGTCAAGACGGGGATGGCGCAACTCAATATGTCTGGCACAGGAGCCATCGCTTCAGGACCCATTTGCCGACAGCCCAGCTTGAGACTACTTAAAAAAAAAAAAAAAATGATTTTGGAATGGAAACAAAAGTGCTACGTATATAGACTACCCGATGAATGAACAAATCTCCTGGCCTAACTAACGATCCAACGAAAAATATGCGCGACACCAAAAAATGGAATTCCGAAGATTTTGGGTTGAGGAGCCCCTTCACTCAAGAAACGTTTTCAGCCAAAAAAAGGTATACCTTTATCGTAAGCACGCGCCAGGCACTAGGAGCAGCAGGAGCCGTAACGGCACAGCCGCAACACCAGAAGCAACAGCAGCAGCAGCAGCAGCAGCTACACCAGAAGCAACAGCAGCAGCAACAACAGACTCAGCAGCAGCAGCAGCAGCAGCAGCAGCAGCAGGCCTAGCACCCAGCACCGGCACAGCTAGTGGGCGCGAATGGCGAGCAGCAATGCCACCAAACTCCGGACGGGGTTCGACGACTCCGACGCCCATAAAGCTCCCGCTTACAGAAAGAAACCCGCGACGACACGACACGACACGACACTAGCTCGCTCGCTCGTTCGCAAGCTCAGGTTCTGGTCTTAGTAAACCTCCGCATCAAGAGGTACGTGAAGAACCTCAACCCGACGATTATTGTGGCGAGGGCGCCAACGTTCACCCAGACGTTCACGTTCGAGAACCTGAGTTGAACGGGGAGGCAGTGGCGCATGAGCCAAATCGAAACCCAAAGGAGGGGAGGGGTGGGGAGGGGGGGGGGGGGGGGGGGGGGGGGGGGGGGGGGGGGGGGGGGGGGGGGGGGGGGGGGGGTACCCATCGCAGAGAGTGCTACATATCGACGAAGCTAAACACCGCATACTGATACCATGGTATCGATAGCTCAACAAGAACGTGCCACGCGGGCTACGTTATAGGAGGAAGACCATGATTACGACCCCCCCCCCCCCACCACCACCACCTTCCTTCCCGACCGCGCGCTCTGCGCGTACGGTACAGGCCATCACGCGCATCGAACCGGATCACATTAACGAATGCAACACCACCAATAAAAAGGATAAAAAAGCACCCCCCCCCGCGCCAACGCGCAAGCGCAGGGGTTGGGTCAGGTCGGGTCGGGTCGGTCGTTCCGTCGGTAGGTCGCGCGCATTTCGTCACGCCAATCGCGGGCACCTCATTGTGCAAGAGCCCCCCAAAGCCGTAGAACAGGAAGGAGAGGTACTTGAGCCACCGCCTGGCGACGAACAAGGGCGGCGGAGGGAGTTGCAGACCCAACGCCGACACATAAGCCGGCCGGAGGTATCACAGGCGAGGAGGAGAAAGAGTCGGGTGAAAAGACGGGCGGAAGACGCGAGGGTGGGGGCGGAGGGGGGGGTGGG